>NJDC01007447.1:18350-92812 GCA_002245475.1 Calephelis virginiensis
TTTTTTATTGTTGTTTTTTAATTTTATCCCAGTCGCGGAAAGGCAAAGGATCTGTGTCCATACAGCCACTTCTTCCGTTTTAATAAATATTTTTCTTGTTATAAATTTTCAATTTATGTCTTCCGTATTAGTTCTTTATTTCAGTCATTAGTCACTATTTACACAGTCTTGTCTGGGTCTTGAGTAAAGCGGTGGTTTCGTTACACAAGCTCGTTTACGAGATTTGGCGGCAGCGAGAAAATTCACGATACACTAATTTCTTCATGATTATTTCATTAGTGCACTTTCATTGAACAAAATCAAACTAATTCCCAGCTAAATTAACCAATTTTACTCATGTTTTACACTAAATTCAATAATTGTGAAAAAAATACGACCATCTTCATTCACGATGCCGCCAAAACCTCCGGTTTTTTTTAAGTTTTACCGTAAGCCATTTTTATAAAAGAAGAAGAAGAAATCTTAGCTTGAACGTTGGCATCTGCCGTTAGTCAAATAACCGATTTAGTTAAACCAGCCTTAAATTGTCCTGATGCCAGCAGGTAAAAAAATTATTAATCATTAAACTCAAAATTTAAAGTTTTTTTCATTTCACTAATGTTAAATGAAAAAGCGGTCAAAGAGTTTCATTTGAGAATTTGTTTTAAACAAGTCAGGTATCACAGGGGATACCAATTAAAGTAGCTTTATTTTTACATAAAGTAAAGTACATTCAAGCCCATATCCCTGAAGAGGTAGGCAGAGACATACTTAACCAGGGCACCCACAGCTACCTGAAGACACTAAGTCCCACAATGTGACAGGTGGCAAGCCTATCACTAACCGGGCACAAATAAATAAATAATAAATAAATAAAATAAATATCCGTGGACTAGTTACACAAATTAAATCCAATCCTAAAGTAAGCAAATCATATGCTTATGTTATTGGTGTTAGTCAACGATATTAATACATAGAAATACATAAATAGATACCAGAATAAATTAAATAAACACCCAGACCCGGAAATATAGACATCTAAATGTTTACCACACAAATGCCTGCCCCCATCAGGAGTCAAACCCAAACATCGTGTAGTTAGGCGTGTACGCTAGCAACTCGACCAACGAGGTGGTCAAATATCCAATCCCGTGTCATGTTATTTTTATTAGAAAACTAGCTGTTCCTGTGAAATTCATTCCACCCGTTCAGCTTTTTTTATATTATTTTATATTTTTATATTACAGATTGAAACTACACATTTAATTTCATTTAATTAAGTAAGAAATACCTACTAGTAGTGATAACCAAAGACGTTAATTGGACATTGCTGTCTGACTGGGGTTGAAAGCCTCTTGTAAGAGTGCCCTACGTTCCTTCTGAACCAGAAAATAGTAATGCAACAGTAAGTAAACTGCATAATTTACTTACTATCTCATATATAATATCCACAAAAAGTAAAAAAACTGGGAACCTTAACGAAAATAAGAAATAGTAATACTGTCGAGATTTAAAAACTTCACTACATTTAATAAGAACAACCAAATATTACTACGTTATTGGGTATTCTGTGTTACTAATATCATTATACAATTATGTAAATTTCATAAATGCTAATCAATGTCAATCATTTTTAAAAAAAAAATTGTCCTCAAATTAATCTTACCCTAAATAATACAGTGCTAAGTGTATGTGTCTTATGTTTATGGCTGTTTACTTACCTAGCGCAGGATGCTGATTATGTAACTTAGTTGCCAACTAAAAATGGAAAAGTGTACATCAAGTAGCCGTCAAATAACATGGTTTATATTTGCTATCTCCAGTGACCAACAGAAATACAATAGAGATAGCAAACACAAATGACGTCATTTGATGTACACTTTTCCATTTTGAGTTGACAACTGAGATACATAATCAGTCCCCAGTTCTGGATTATAACTTAGACAGGTTATTGAAACTATGAAATTAGACTTTAAATAAATACTAATAAAAAAGACATCGAATATAAATGATGTAAAAAAGTTTATAATAAGATTGAAGAATATCTAACTGATAATAATGCTTGGGATTTATTGTTCCTTAAATCAATCTAATAATCTATACAATTAAATAAAACTGTAATTTCTGTTTGCAGTTTTTAAAAAAACTGCTTTTTACTAGGTACATGCATATAAATTTATACACGTTACAAAGACCAAAATAACATTGTTACAGTGTTTGTCTGTTTGCGAAAAACTGTAAAAATGTTATTTTGGTCTGTTTGTCTGTCTTTTTGTTCTGGCTAATCTTGAACACTACTAGACCAATGTTGACGGGACTTTCATTGGCAGGTAGCTTAGGTAAGTATGTAACAAGGACTAACTTAGGCTACCTACTTTTATTTTAAATTTTTTTAATAAATTCTACCAGGAAGATCGTCTTTTTATAAATGTAATTTATTGTAAAATATATTTTGCAACCATATTTAAAAACCGTACCATTTTTACCATCGCCTCTGTGGTCTAGCGGTCCGGCGGTCGGACTTGTCTTCTTTAGGTCCCGGTTTCGATAGCGGGGTAGGACAACAAAAAATTAGAAAATATGTATTTTTAATTTTGTAATATAACGTAAATCTAAATATAATATTTGTAAATTTGGAAAAATAGCTTTGCCCGTGATTGTGCCTTGTGCCTTTGCCTACCTCTTCAGGGATAAGGTGCGTAAAAAATATTATTGTTTTTAGTGGTCGAAAAACGATTACAATTACTTTAATTTTCTATAAATTTTAAAGAAAGAAAAAATTTCGCTCCAGACAGGATTTGAACCTGTAACCTTTCGTAAAAATTTATAGAAATTTATCCCAAGCACAGGGCAAGTGCTAAAATAAAAATACGTTACTTTAATTTTGTTCATTAGTACAGTTTAAGAAGGGATAGACCAAATTGCTTTAAGAGGTTATTATTATTATAATAACCTCTGAATCGCGTCTGTGGTCTAGCGGTCCGGCGTCGGATTTGAATACTTGAAGTCTCGATATCGATTCCCGGTTCGGCCCAAAAAATACAGAAAATGTGAATTCAACAATTAAAGAAAACGACATTGCCTGGGATCGGATATATGCCCGATCAGCAACAAAAAAAATGGGTTTTTCCAATTTTCTAATAAAAAAACGTTGCTCGGGATTAGATATTATATGCCCGATCGGCGTTGGACTTGCCACCTAGGTATCACATTGTGGAACATAGTGTCTTCTGCCAGTCGTAGGTGCCCTGGTTGTGCATCTCCCTAAGTCTTCGGCTTATGTTTGATTATATAACCAGGTCAATTAATTTTGTTAACATTTAAGTACATGAAGGTTGTAAAAAATGTATCCTCATTTAAAATTTTGAATTTGACCTGATTACACAAATTAATGTTAACCACGTCATATTACAAAAAAAAAGTATCTTGACGCCCATATCCCCGAAGAGGTAGGCAGAGGCTCAACCAAGGCACCCACGACTAGCCGAAGATACTAAGTCCCACAATGTGATAGGTGGCAAGCCTATCGCCAACCGGGCACATATTCTATCCCGAGCAACATTTTTTTTTTATTAGAAAATTGGAAAAACCCAATTTTCTTCTTGTTGCCCGACCCGGATTTCGAACCCGGGACCTCATACAGTCAAGTCCAACAACTGAACCGAACTAGACCAAAGAGGCTTTATGTTTTTTTAAATGAACTTTGCACCTGTTCACCTTATTTAGGTTAATAATGGCTGTATGATTCTTAAAGCAGGAACTTTTAAATGTTAGCATAGCATTAAGGCTCTGTGGTCTAGCGTTCCTGTGTAGGACTTGACTCAGCGAGTTTCCGGGTGTCGACCCGGGTCAAGCAAACAAAAAAAACGTATTTTTGAATTTCCTGATAAAAACGACGTTGTCCAGTATTGTATACGTGCCCAGTTGGTTATAGGCTTTGGATAGCCGTTGTTATCCTGGTTGTACATCTGCCTAAATAGGCGTGAAGTTTTTTTTTGTTATATTAAATCATGGCAGCTTCATAGTAGTAAACTGCCAATGAGCCATGTAAACTTACGTGACACAAATTTTACGGACGTTTAACCCCTTTCTCCCCACTGTCACATTTTGTTACAAATAACAATCGTTTTTTTATGTTATTAGACAGCGATCACGCTGGGGGCTTTAATGATGATATAAGCAACCGTTATCTATCATCATAGATGTTACCGGTGCGACGCTATCTTATAGCACAGAAAAAGCAAAAGTAAACACGTACTTACCTAACCTACGAAGCCTACTGCTTGCACACGCCACCTGATATTACAGTCTACCCTATGTTTCATCAAGGCAGGGCAAACAGCACCGAATTTGTTTTATGGAATAGGTAAGGCGGTAGTGCCAATTCTGACAAACTGCTGCACAGCAGTCTGCCACTTTGTACAAATTTGGTAATAGAAAGATATTGATGTTGATAGTAACATTATGATATCTTAAAATTCAAACGCTTGTAGTGCTCATTTATTTATGACTTACTACCCATTAACAGTTAACAAAAAAACTGATTTCCTGTGTTTATTGTAGATTTCCTGGTTCGAGTAAGGAAGGTGGTGAGCCTTACCTATTCCAGCCGTCATAATGACGATGTCATGTTCCGGTACGGAAGGTTTGGTGGCCCGTGGGCTTGCACAATTGGCCCCATACCCTGGCCATAGGACATGACGCACCTACACTTATGGTGTCAATAGGCTGCGATTGTCTCTTACTATCAGGAGAGCCGTGTGTTTGCCATAAAAAAAGATTTTCTCATATCGATACGGGTCCCCTGTGTAGATCAGACCATTTGCCTCTCTTCCTATTAGTTATTAAAAAGCGAACATCGCCTTGCTGTTAATGTTTAGGTTTACTGGGGTACCGCCATAGCCTAGAGGCTTGAGACATTAAATCTGGAAATGTTCTTGGGCGTAGTTAGTACGTACGGACAGTGTGGGGAGCGTTCAAATAGTACTATAACTATGAATGTTTTATTAGACAAGAAATTTGTAAAAACTAGAAAAACTCTTTTTAGCTTTTCAAAAAAAATCAGAACCATGCAGAATTTTTTATCATATAGCTATGTTTATGACTATCATAACATTTTAGTTTAAATTATTACCTCGTCTGTACTAGGTAGGACTTATGTGAGGTACTTATTCATACGATAAAGACCAAAACAATATAGTCTAGGATTTTCTTTGATTTTACCCCATCTGTAAATCCGGGCCCTTTGCCCTTTGCAATGTCGATAATCTTCTACCATCAAGAGAGCGAGTCCTTGGTCAAATAAGCAGACAAATTTATGAATGATAGGACATTAAAATGTTTATGTGTTATAACAGCAAACAAACACACAGTTCTTCTGATGGTTAGAGACTACCGTGGCCTATAGTTCTCTACTTGTTATGCCCGTAGACACCATAGTTAATGGTGCGTCGCAGTCATGTGGCCTGAGTGTTAGGCCTATTATACAAGTCCACCAACTTCATTAGGTACTCTCGGGACCGGAACACGACACTGTTATTATGGTGACAGGTAGATATATAACTAGTGGTGTATCCTTGTCAGGGCGAGTGGTTGCATAGCACACTACTACCAGTAAACGTGAACCAATCTGAGACTAGAAAAGCACTTAAGTCTGCTGAGCAAGACAACAGTCTTAGGTCTCTTCAAACTCAAGTTCCAACATCGAGTAGAACACTTCAGGTGTAGAACTAACTAGGATACTCCAAATCATCACATTCTCTGCCATGTAGTAACACTAATTATCATTCTTGAGAAGTACACATTACGCAATAATATTTATTCACTACGTATGTGATAGTCACAATATGTCAGATGTGTGTGTTTGTATACCTGTGGCTGAGTTGAATACAGGTGAGGTGTACGTTTCGCTGGCAGTACCATTTCCATAAACATTGCAAGATTTTATTTAACTTTTATATGATAAAACAAACAAGCATACAACTGTCCAGATCTTATTGACATCTTTAACTTGTTACTTTGCGAGTGGAGAACAAGTATTGGAACTGAACATGAAAGCCAATCGATTTAGCTAAAATTTAGAATACATATCTTTAGTTGTAATGTTAATGAAATTAAACCTTATCAATGTTGTAGTCAATTTAAAATGGCCGCTGCAACAAAATGGCGGATTGCATATTTTTGAATTCAATAAATGAAAAAGGCTGTAAGGGTAGAATAATACAATTAAAATAAAATCCTATATTATATTTGGCTCTGCGAACTAACTCATTTAGATATAGGGAGAAAAGAAGACACTAATTTCATTTTTAAAATCATAGCATAAAGTCGCTTTAATGGCAAGCAAGCAAAATAACACACTTTTAGATTTGTTATACTACATGTGGCCTATAAAAAAGGGTACGTTGCCAACATCAGATTAAATTGCTAACTTCTTATTTTTAACTTACTTAAATTAGTAATTGAATGGACAATTTTGACAGTTAGGTAGGTAGGTAGGCCACTTTAGGTAAACTGGAATGCGATTCGAATGTTAAACCCTATCTCTATGAATGCAAAATTAGTTAAGACGCAGCATAAGATATATTAGATTCAATAAGTTGCTCACTCGACAAACTGATTAACATCTGACTAACATATAGTCAGTGTATCTATATGGAGCTTTTTATAGAATCTTACCAACTTACTTTAATCGGTTTGTCCTGACAAAACTAACTAATTAACGTGAGGTCGACGCGAATATTCAGTTGGCCTGCTGTCGTTAAAAGTGTCATACCTACTGACTTAAAGCAGTCTGGCCTGGCCGGGTAGGTCAATTAATATCTAACTGCCGGGTAAGCAGTTAGTATAAAATGATTATTGTCTTAGTAGGAATTCTTCAATAGGAGAAAACTACACAGACTACGCCTCTTTCAAAATCGTCTTCCCAGAACTTAAGTAATATAAATTTAAAAATACAAATGTCTTTAAAGTACGAAACAATTTGGTAAACAATTGACAGTTACATCACCACAAAGGCCTTTTTGTCATTTTACGGTCAGGTAAACAAGAAAACGTGCTTTGGTTTTGTATAGACCAATGGCAACCAAGGCTAGCAGGGTAGCAGAAAACAAACTATACAACTTAAAATAATGGGTTTCTTGTGCGGAAGTAAATTAGATATCAATTATGTAATAGTAGTAGTTTACGCGGTTTCTTTGTCGTAGCGTAATATTAACTTATTCAATAGTTTGTATGAATGGTGGTTATGCAATAAGATTTTTCGAAACTTGATGTGCGGATACTAGACAAGTAATTATCGATAAAAAATAAAAAAAACATGAAAATTTGTAAATAATTGTACCTCAAAGACCTAATTTTAAACTTACAGGTCTTATTAGGTCTTTGAGGTACAATTATACTTTAAAAAAACTTTATAAAACATAACAAACTTCTTGCCTGTTCTAATTGTTATTTTATTTTAATCAAACAGGAAAGTATACTTTCTAGCTCTCAGATTAGACTAATTAAAAATACACTATTGAAAAACAAAGATAATTAAAAAAATAATTAAAATGCCTGTATTTTGGGAACGTGTGCCGAAAATTTTATTTTTTGTCGATAATTATTTATCTAATATCTAATATTACTCAAGTTTCGAAAAATCACATTATATAATTTCCAAGTTTAACGAGTGATTTTTCTCTGATATTACTACGATTTTGTCGGCTATGGTGTTTGAAAAAGAACCGAAAAAAGAGATATTTTGTTTACGACGTAGGTATTTCGTAATTTGATTTAATTAAGATATTATAAGGGTAAGGGACTAGGCGTGAAGATATGCATGTATGTATGTATTATAAGGGTTGGGATATAAATAAAATAGAATTAGTGTTCAAAGCCTTATGTCTCGCCTAACTTATTTTTTTTCATGTTTCTCTTTCTTTTCTAGAATATGCAAGGGACGTTTGTTGCATACTCGGGCCTCGTTACACCTCACTACACCTGAGGAAAGTGAATCAATTTAAAAGAAAATAGGTAACCGGTAAAACCAGATCAAAAATATTATCATCACCAGTGTTATGATGATAGATTCCTATGGTGCTATTCTCACAAATCAGTTTATAGGTAATTCATAAAATTATCCTTCAAATGTGACACAGTGCGAAAGGAAAGAGAAGATAACACTTTGACTTGTGACAAAGGGGAGATAGGGGTTTGAAACTATGTGCCCATAAACCATAACTTTAGAGAAGGACCCGCTATTGTAACATACATTTTATCTCAGTCCAAACACGTTTTCCACACACGATGCCTGTTCCACAATCAAAGCCTATTCACACACACTATCACGAATCACTACGTTGAACGTTCGAATGTCGACAGTCGAACACAGTTGACCGCGCAGGCTGACGCGGCGCACGCGCATCTCGTAACGCAATCCCAAACCGTTCTAAATTCAAATAAACTTTTAGGAATGTGAATTCTTTTTTATTTTTTAAACTTCGTGCCATAGTGATGTTCTTCTGTGTATAGATAAAAATGGGTGTTATTTGTTATTTAATTATAGTGACGATTGTTTTGCCAAGTGTTTTTGGGCAACAAGAGAGTTGTTTTGGTGCTGGTAGCGTCGCAGGAGCGGCTATTGGTGCTTTTTTAGCAGCAATCCTCTTACTCGCAGCTGCTTATTACTTCAGAAAGTGGTATTGGAAGTCACGTAAAGGTAAATGATTACTGCCTTAATATTGCCTGCGGCCAACGGTTTGACGATCTGTCTCACGTATCAGTACCTTAAGATTAACATTCCAAACCATACTTATGTTAATATTTCAAGTTAGGGCCTTTTTTATTAGTGTTGTTACTTATATTGTTAATCTATCGATATTTTCGTTACTGTGCTGTTACTTCTGTCTAAACTTTGTTAGTTTGCTGGATAGTATGGCAAAACTATGTAAAATATAATAAAAAAAAACTATAATTACGTTGTAACTATACAGATGCTGTTTAATAGTTGTCACGGTTTTTAGGGCTAATTAAATTTGTGATGTGACATTGAAAGCAAGATAAACACGTAGGTACGTTCCTAAAAAAATGTGACACATTGCGTATAGAGTAGGGTGGGGTTAAATTTTGATAAATTATATGACAAAAAATAAAAAAAAGTAGATACAGTTTTCTATCCTCTTTATGACCTTATGTTAATAATGAAATTTTAATTACTTCTGAACTGAATGTTTCCCGTGACTTCTTCCTCGTTTACTAGTTTTTATCTCCCCATGTGAACCACTTTAACGTTGGGCTAAAAAAAGGGATGCACTTTATTTTACACGTGTTGGTTTCGGGTGCTTTGAAGAACGGTTTATTTTATTTGTAACCAACTCCATTCCCTTGGTCTTCGTTTATTCCTCACTAGCTGGTTTCGGGTGCTTTGAAGAACGGCTTATTTTATTTGTAACCAACTCCATACCCTTAGTCTTCGTTTATTCCTCACTAGCGCTACATCGCTTACGTAGAATAGATTTTCATTCAAACTTCCATCTCCCGTGATAGTCCCTAGGGGGTTGATTTTTGAAGAAAACGGAGCCTACGTTTGAACTCGGGTCTATAAAATATCAAATTTTGTCGCAGTTGGTTTAGCGGTTAATTCGTGAGAGAGCAACAGACCGACAGACTTTTGTAATTTATAATATTAGTAGGTATGGAAGGTTGTATTATGAGTATGATAGCCGCAATTGATGGTACTTTTGTTCACGCTTATCGTTACTGATCAACCGTAGGCCTCGCGTTCTATTTCAGGGTCTAGGTTTTGTAAAAATTCTCGATACTCTCTGCCTACCCAATAAGGACTTGGCGTGGGGATACGTATGTATGTATGTGTAGGTGTTGTTTTATTAAAGATCTAAGCGCCCGCAGATCTTCGTACCTCCTGCAGTTCTGACAATTAAAGTCGATAGCAACAGGTATAGGATACCTACCTATTGCATGACAAAAGTTAATTGTAAATGTTGTTATTTTTCCCTTTTTTAGAAAACTAGCTGTTGACCCGCAACTTCGTCAGGGGAGAATAAATTTTCGTATAAACTTTTATCACCCACTAAAATTTTTTGGGTGTTAATTATTGAAAAAAGTAGACTTTGTTTAAACTCAAGTTTTTAAGTACATATCTTTACGGCCGTATCCCCAAAGTTGTAGGCAAAGGCACAATCAGGGCACCCACGACTAGCCATAGACCCTAAGTCCCACAATGTGGTGGCATGCTTATCACCAACCGTGCACATATCCAATTCCGGGCAACGTTATAAAAGAAAAATTGAAAATACACATTTGCTAGTTTGTTTTGTTGCCCGACCCGGGGATCGAATGCTTTCCACATTTATTATACTAGATAGACGTCAGGCACCGTTGCTCATATACCTACCTACATCTCCAACAATAAGGGTTATTAGGTACTTGTTAATGTCGCTCCTCCTCCTCTTATTTTTTTTAGAGAAGCAACATTCCTTAAGTCAACCTCTGCATCTCTTAAAAAATTAGTGGAAAAATTGTGAAGGATGTTCCGAAGTTTAGCTGTTGGTATAGTTATAGTGCATTTTTTTCAATTTTCCCCCTTTTCACCATAAGAACCTTCCTAATAATAAACTTATAAAAAAATAGGCAAACAAGTTACCGAGCCACAGAAATAATAAAGAAAAAAGGGTGAGCTAGAGAAATAGGAATTAATTTTCAAATATAGGTATGTGTATGTGTATCAATCTGTAGCACCATAACTCTCAAAAGAAGGGACAAATTTCGATGCGGATTTTTCGAAAACTGATGTGGTCGATTCTTAGCTCTGCCTCTTAATCGAATCTGTGGTCTAGTGGTTCGGTTTTGGCGTTGACTATATCTGTTCTCTGGTTCAATTCCAAGGTCGGCCACTCAAAATAAGTTTTTTCTAATTAAAACATAGTTGTTGGAAATTGAATCAGTGCCCGGTTGGCGATAGGCTTGCCCATTTCATGTTGTGGCACTAAGCAGTACCTTCGTCTAATCGTGGGTGTCCTATTTGCACCTATGCCTACTTCTTCAAGGATACAAGAGTGAAGACACTAACTAACTTAAATTATAAGTTTCAGTTTCCAATCTTACAAATAAAAATTGCCCAATATGGTCGTATCGTTTTTAATAGGAAATTGTCTATGTTTGTACACCAGCGGGTCTATTAATTTTAATTGATAAAATCTGACAGTAACGCGCCAATGGTTGATTTAAAACATGTAACGCATGACATAGCAGCCTTGAAACTTATATTTCTTCATAGCAACCTTTTCCTTTTCTTCTGTTACCTACCTATATCATTTGAAAAAGTATCTTTTTTTTGGAAAAGTCTACTGTTGTGTACGTCTAAAGACTTTTACAATGTCACCGGGTTAGTGGGCGAGCAGAGTGCTCAGCCAAAGATTAAAGTATGGGTGGGGCTTGGGACCCCCTTCCCTAAGGGTGTCTCCTGGAAGACCGTACCGTACCCCGGCGGCGGCGGTGTCGCGAATTTGTATGTGTGTATGAAAAAGTATCTTCACGTCCGTATCCTTGAAAAGGTACGCAGAGGTGATAGTCGAGTGCCGTGCTGCCAATCAGGGATCCAGGGCCTTTAACCTATTCCTACCGTCTTAATGACTATCATATATCAATCCGGAAGATAGGACCGGCAAACTTCTACCATTGGCTTAACCCCTCGGGCATAAGACAGCGACGCATTACAAACATCTATGGCATCTAACGTTACAGATATATGTTACCGTCGTCAGAGCTGAATGCTTGTTCGCTATCATATGTCATTAAAAACATATCAATGTAATAGGTAGGTATATCTCCAAAATAGTCCCTTAATTGATGTAACGCGTATTGGTCCGTGTTGGTCCGGGCTCTTTTGTAGAATAGACTATCTGCCTTCCTGCCAGACAGCTGTTAATAGGCAAGCATAGACTTACTCACTAACATCGTGACATTTCACTAGATGGTAGAATTTAGCACCGTCTCGCCCAGATTAGTAGGTAGCAACGCCTTGCCTATTCCTGTCGCCATAACACCTGTGCTTGCCGTTATCGTGTTCCGGTTGGGAGGATAAGGTAACCTGTACACTTACTTTTGCTCGAGGCGTAACATCCCGGCCACAAGTTGGCAACGCACCATTACCACCATAGGTGTCTCTAGGTGGTGAGAATTCCTTACCATCAGGAAATCCGTCTGCTTTTTTGCCTTCCAATACCATAAAAAATTATGCTTAGAAAAAATAAAATTCAAATTAAAGACGGTTTTGTGCTTACTACGTTTAAATGTTTAACTAAAATTTGAAGTAGAAAAACTAATTGCAAAGGTTCAGATTTTGTTTTCGACTAATTCTTCAAACTTTTGACAACCACATGATGAGTTGTCAAAACTAACACATCCATGATAATGTGTGAAATATGTCATCTCATCACGTCAAACTTTCTATCTTTCACTTTCTAAAGCTTTATGACGTCTATATTCAATATAACAAGTCAATAGGTTATGTGTATTTAACACTAACTGTCTGTTTGCTAAGAGCCCTAATGCTTTTTGTATATCCATATCAAAATATATCAAAATATGATTTGAAAACGTTATCAAAATCTTCTTCTTTCTTTAGGTTTTGGCCTTATCGTTAGTATTTTGCCATTAGTCAAGTAGAAATTTGCATCAAATTTCATATTAATTGTAATCAATTATAATTAGTCATAAGTCATAAGTCGTCAGTAAGTAAAGCTTGGGTAAAGCGGTGGCCTACACAAGCTCACAAGCTCATGTAATGAGATTTGGCGGCAATGAAGAAATACACAATACGCTAATTTCTTAAATGATTACTTATTTCATTTGTGCACTATCATTGAATAAAATTATTCAAAATGTCACCAAAATTGACTAATTTCACTCAATATCAACACGAAATTCAATAATTATGAAAAAACTTCAACCATCTTTTCTCTCGATGGCGCCAAAACTATCTATCAAAATGTTTTCAGTTGAATTTGCGTGACTAAAGAGAAAGCTAACAGACGATATCCTGACACAAACCGGCAGTTTTTCTTACATTTTCAAACTCGATTTGATGACATTGATGTCGGACCATTTCGGAATCATTTGCTATATTTTAAAAAGAATTATCAACCTAATGAAATAGTTGGAGCCGGTTTTTTCAGTTTTACTGCGCTTAATAAGTGTTTCGAATGTTTTATTATACCTATATAAATATTATGTATTTTAGAGTTTAGACTATTCCATAAACAGCTGATTAGGTACTTTGAGATCAGTGAGTTTGAGTCAATGGGTCCGAAGATGTTTACAGTACTACTATTTAAATTATGCGCTTCGGCTTTCCACTTTTTACTCTTTTTACACTTTATACTTTTATTTTTAAATTGGCTGACCTAATCTAAATTTTAGCGAAATGATTTATTATGTGTAATTACAACTCTATATAGATATCTTTAAAATACATTCAGATTTCCGAAACTTGACGAATATAGCCGAAGCGCATCTACTGTACTTATGTTTACAACCATGTGTCGAAACTCGAAATATGACTTGGGTAATTTATTATTTCTGGCCGTGTATCATTAATATATTCGATCAAGTATAGAGGCAAATATCCCTACATCAGACATGTATTTTTGCATAACACGGCTTAGAATCCGAAGATCATGTTTTCTCTACCATATCCGTACTATGTTATGTAAACTTTTCTTGCTATGTTGACATATGCATTTCTTAATATGTTTATTAGAATTGGAACCTTATTTTAATGCTATTTGGCATATCTTTGCCTGTCCATGTGAGACATTTGAAGTAAGTGGTCACGTAAACATAATAATATTATGGAGAGGTTTCTGCTTAATGCTTTCAACTTGTAATATGTGGGATATCGTCACGAATTTATATAATTTAAGCACAATGAATTGCCACATTTGAGTACTTCTTCTACTTCTTTTTTTTTATAAATATGGCTTTCGATCGTTTTTCACGACTACTTTGCCAATGTCAAGTTAGTTAATTCTTATACTGTCATAAGTCACTATGTACAACGTCATGTCAGGTCAGGGTCTTGAGTAAAGCGGTGGCTTCGTTACTCTAGCTCATCTAGGAGATTTGATTGCAGCGAGGAAATAGACGATATACTCATTTCTTCATGATTATTTCATTTGTGCACTTTCACTGAACAAAACTGTACAATATGCCACCAAAATTGACTAATTTCACTCAATATAAACACGAAATTCAATAATCGCCTCTGTGGTCTAGCGGTCCGGGTGTTTGACTTGACTGCATGAGGTCCCGGGTTCGAATCCCGGGTCGGCCAACAAAAAGAAAATTGGCTTTTTCCAATTTTCTAATAAAAAAATGTTGGTCGGGATTGGAAATGTGCCCGGTTGGCGATAGGCTTGCCACCTATCACATTGTGGGACTTAGTGTCTTCGGCTAGTCGTGGGTACCTTGGTTGTACCTCTGCCTACCTCTTCGGGGATATGGACGTGAAGATACTGAAATTCAATAATTATGAAAAAATTACGACCATCTTCATTCACGATGGCGCCAAAACTCTCTTAAGCACAATGAATTGCCACATTGGAGTACTTACCTATTGTCAACGTCAAACGTTGCGGTACGTTACTTTTGCCATTTTTAACCATCATAAAATTAGGAAGTGCATTTGGTTATATTACGCTCATATTTTTTAAGGATGTCAGTTTCTCTGTCATTTTTACTAATTTTTAAAAATTGTTTTTTGAAAGAGCGTAGGTATGTGATACTTATGTCCCACCAAGTCAGGATCTGATAATGGAATAACAGCGAAATCAAAAATACTCTATTTTTGTTTATTTAGTGGACATCGTATTAAAAATTAAGTCGGTTTTTACCAAATTCCAAATCTTACCAAATAGGATTTGACGTAGGGTTTTTCCCATCCTGTTTAAAAGACAAATTAGATTTATATTAAGGCCCCATACTTAGTCAGCCAGAAGAGCCAATCAGCGCACTTCCCCGTTCTATGATTACTATGAAATATTGCGCTCTAAAGTAAATGTCTTAAGCGCCAAATCACTATTTTTGAGACTATAAAACTAATTTGAAAAAAAATATATAAAACTGAAACAGTTATCTTTTAGGTATAATACTAATCTATGTTTATGTTAAATCTGGTGTCGATATTTTCATAATTGAAGTAGACAGAGGGGATTTGCTTTCAAAAAAGGGTAAACTTTTTGATTTTTTTATAGAGCAAAGTGAAATGAATCGTGTTTTGGAAACACTAGTCTTATAAAGCATATTAATGTTAATCTTGTGTATTTTTGTCGCCAAGATCCATAATTGCTTTGTATGAAAAAAACAGTATATTGCTGACGTATTTTAGCATACATGGCCCCTTAATAGATTATACAATTAGTGCAGACAGACTAGATAGTAGATTACTGGAAAACTAGACAATTCTAAATAGAATCTATACTTTTCATCGTTGGCACTTGGTGGAATTCCATTGTATACACACTTTTTCAAAGTAAACTCTTACGCTTTTTCACATTACACTTTATTTAACACTTTGTTAAATAAAGTGTAATGTGAAAAAGCGTAAGCCATTACACTTGAGCCAGTTTTCACAGCATTACCAGGGCTTTTGGCGCCACTGAGAGAAAAGGTGAACATAGTTTTTTCGTAATTATTGAATCTCTTGTTTATACGTGTATTAAAAATTCGTTCCGCCTCGTTGGTCGAGTGGCTAGCGTACACGCCTAACTACACTGAGTAATCGCGAGGCGCGGCTTCGATTTTCGACGGAGGCAGGCATTTGTGTGATGAACATTTAGATGTTTGCATTTCCGGGTCTGGCTGTTTATCAAATTTGTTTTGGTATGTATTTCAATAATTCTACGTATTAGTATCGTCGACTAACACCCATAACAAAAACATACCTTGCATAATCCCAATTATATTCAATTTCTGTGATTTCTCCAGGGATATTTATTTATTTATATATTAATTACCACCATTAATAGTCTACGTGTCAGTCCTAAAGCATTTGCGTCCTGAAATTCGGTTTGGTAACGCACCCTTAACATATTTTTATCTTCAACGTAAGTATTTCTTATAGCAAAGAAATCCATCGGCTCGTTTGCCTTCTTATCCTCACTAACACAATCCAAGTTAAATTTGATGTTTGCACGTATGTTGCTGAGCCGAACTTGATCAATTCCTGCATAGAAATAGATTAGACTTTAAAGAAGGATAGGCTTCTTTTCATTCCGACATTTCAACAGGTTAACAGATGTAAAATAAGCCTTTATTTTGCTAATTCCGCGTAAGCAGTGTTATGGCAAATAATCCTCCAAACGACACAGAATGTGACAAGCCTAACTGACGTTCCTACCACCCACCTCCGCGACCAGAACACGAATAAAGGAAGAGCTCGGGAAACAATATAAATTGTCACGTTCTTTACATGTGACAACCCTACCTAAAGTTCCCACCTCCGACCAGATCACAAATAGAGTCCGAACACCACCAAATCGCACTCGACGTACGTTTCGCCTCTACACCGAGGCATCCTCAGGAATTCGACCGTACCGTACAAACGACGACACACGTCTGATTTGCCGCCGCCTCGATTGCGCCTTATATAGACCAAACCCCCCCCCAATATCAATTATTCGTAACCGCTTCACGAATCAATTGTGGAATTCTGTGCGAATCGATTGCTGCTAAAAATTCGTAATAATGGGGAATTCGATATATTTATTTGTTTTTTTATTTCGAAGGAGTGATCACTAGCCAAAGTGTGACCAGCTTCCAAAAGATGTTTTGCAAAATGGGATTTATCGAAACGTTTATTTCTGAACGCTGCTATATATATAAAAAAAAAATCAACAGGTTCTCACGTACGAGTTGAAAGGAAGTACGTAAGAGGAAGCTGAAGACAATCGCTTGTATTGTCATACATAAATAAATTTGGTCGCTGTCTTTACTAAATTATTTTAAAATATATTAAAACACTGGCACTGTTTCACTTTTTATATTTTTAAATAAATCATGAACTAATAGTATCTATTAGCCAACCGGTTTCACTTTTACAGCATCTTCAAGGCTATGTTAACTTATTGTTAACAACTAAAAACGAAAGTTAGTGTTAATTAACCGCCAAACTTACTATATACGTAAAAAAATACGTAACGGATTTTTACCAAGGAATGACAACAATTTAATTCTCCAATATTCATTCGAATGATTTCCTAAAGAGTCTGTAGCTAAAACATCAAAAAAAATAAACAAAGAGATCCAGATCTAATTTTGTCGCAGAAATGTCGACGATACCCGACAGTTGTTGAGCCCACAGCTTACAATTAATATGTATGTAACATATCAATCGTAAACTGTAGGCTCAACGACTATTAATAATCTAATTATAGTTAAATGTTTAAAATTTACCCGCGAATTCGTCATATTATTATATTTTCATACACTCTTTCAAGTCCCGTTATAATCTTTTGCGGGTTGATATTTGATGATACAGGCAACGTATGTTTCAACTCAGGTATTAATTTTAATGCACATCAAATTCATCAGAATCGGTCTAGCGGTTTAGCAGAGAAAGCGTAACAGACAGACAAACTTATAAATATGTTAACAACTAGTTATTATCCCTCAACTTCAGCAGGGGTTTGATTTGATTGATTTATTGAGTGAAAAAACAGTCTGTTTAAACCTGGTTTCAGCGGTTTGGCCATGAAATCGTAATAGACAGAGAGACATTCGCATAACTATATTGTATAGTACATAAATGTATTCCAAATGATAGTTTTATAGAAAATATTGAAGTAGTAGTTAAGTTAATTCTGTTTTTAACCCCCGACATAAAACAAAATAAGTTTGACGTGTTGTGTGTGTGTCTCTCTGTGACATGGATGGACGGATTTAGATGCGATTTTTTTTAAACGTGACCTGGTGGTTCTTAGCTATACTTTATGGAGATGTCAAGGCCATCCGATCATTTGAAAGCATCGGAATGGATATCGATATGACTATTTATTTTACTTAGAAAAGTTTCAAACGTAATGACCGATTTCGCTGCGGTTTTTTTGTTTAAAAGCTGACGAGAGCGAGATATTTCTTAACTACATCACGCATAAGTTTTCCAAACTGTTCATCTAACATTTTTTCATTTGAGGATATTTTGTAATCTGATTATAATTTTTGTGGGTAAATTTTTTGACGACTATGCTTTTGCAAGTAATACCAGAGATTAGTAAACATAATATATATTGTCTTTGGTAATACCTACCTAATGTGTTAAATGCTTTCTGTCGATTTTATTTTATTAATGTGTGTGTATCTTGTGTGGATATTTACGCCCATATTCCCTTAGACGTAGGCAGAAGAAGCACACAGCTCTCCTGATGATGAGAGACTACAATGGCACATAGACATCTGGTATTTGACAAACAGCAATCGATTGCGTTTTGATCGCTCATTTTATTCGAATAACCGTGTAAACGTAGGCACGACCAGGGGGGTGATTATGTAACTCAGTTACCAACTCAAAATGGATGAGTTTACATCGAATCGCTGTCAAATGACGTGTTTTGTATTTGCTATCTCCAGTGACCAACAGAAATACAATAGAGATAGCAAACACAAATGACGTCATTTGATGTACACTTTTACAGTTTGAGTTGACAACTGAGATACATAATCACCTCCCAGGACACCTACGACTAGCCGAGGACACTAAGTCCCACAATGTGATAGGTGGCAAACCTATCGCCAACCGGGTACATATTCAATCCCGGATTTTTTTTATTTGAAAATTAGAAAACTTCATTTTTTTTGTTGCCTGAACTCGGACGAACCCGGGACCTCACGAAGTCAAGTCCAACAACTGGACCACAGATGATTTGATGTAGAGATTGAAATATAATAAAAATGATAAAACTTTGGGAATTTGATCTCGACCTTCATACTAACATGTTATTATCTTCCGTAATGGCTGGCGGAACAGGTTGCAAAAAACTTTAAGATGTTTTATTTAACATATAAATAGACGTAAATTTTGTATTTCATTTACAGAAGTATCGCATCTGTGGTCTAGTAGAGGTAAAGTTGATTACAGAAGGTCCCGCGTTAAATTTCCGCGTCGGGCAAATCGTTTTTTTTTTAAATTTTCTAGTAAAAACAAAGTTGCCCCGGATTTGGCGATAGATTTGACATGTAGGTACTTATCAGATTTTGGGACTAAGTATTTGGTGGCCGGTTGAACCTCTGTCTACCACTTCAGAGATAAGAGCATGAAGATCCTTTTTAAAATGTTTTTCCGTAAAACTTGTGTGTTTGTGTATCAGTCGTATCTGGTGTCTTAGCTTTTGAACTAATATACTGATTTCTTTGCGATTTTTTTTCTTCGAAAGCTGCAGTGATCGAAATGGTTTAAACCTACCTACCTATACTAGGTTATCTATCTAGGTTTTTTGGGACTTACTGAAAATTTTTAATTCTGTTAATTTTAATTATAAGATTATCATTACTTTAACTGCAGGGAGTCTTTATCTATATATTAATACGTGATGCCAAAACTTTGGACCCCTTTTTACAGAAATTGCGCGGACGCACGAGCATAAAATTTGGCACACTTATAGTTTAGGTGTAGGAGAAGTGCAGAACTCTAATATTTTTCACTAATAATGCTTATAAAGTACATTAAATCAATAAATAAAACATTACCCACACTACCATGCATTTGACTCACACACACAAAGATAACGATAAAAGATCACAGATGGCGCACTACAAAGTTTGGAAACAAAGTAGTTGGTCTTGAGAAATGAAGATGGCGTTCTTATCAACAAGATATTAAAATTTATTATGGTCGAAATTCGACCACTAGTCTTTATAATTATAGCGCAAGACATATTTCAAAATTCTTCGATATTCAATAAATACGGCCACCTGCGGAAGTTTATGTGAATTAAAATGCGTTCCAAATTTAAAATGGCTTTAAAATATCCCGCCTCTCGTTCATTACCATTTAGGGCATCAGGTGCTTTTTACAGCACTGGTGTGCCACTTGCCAGTACAGTTATAGATGACTACTTTTTGTAAATCGAACACACGCGAGTCAAACTCGAACGCGGCAAGTTCCGATCGCTTTATTTGATATCATATTGTAACCGGTGCTAGTATTTAGCCAGTGGCTAAAATTAGACCTCTGGTGGTTAAAATATGCTTAATTATAGGTAAAGGTATTTTTATAGGTATTATTTTGTGTATTATTATAGATATTATAACAAACAAAAAGCCTCGCCTCTGTGGTCTAGCGGTTCAGTTGTTGGACTTGACTGCATGAGGTCCCGGGTTCGAATCCCGGGGCGGGCAACAAAAAGAAATATGGTTTTTCCAATTTTCAAATGAAAAAAAAACGTTACTCGGGATTGGATAAGTGAGCGGTTGGCGATAGGCTTGCCACCTATCTCATTGTGAGACTTAGTGTCTTCGGCTAGTCGTGGGTGCCCTGGTTGTGCCTCTGCCTACTTCTTCGGGGATATGGGCGTGAAGATACAAAAAGAAAAGGTGGTTTTTCCAATTATCTATTAAAAAAATTTTGCTCGGGATTAGATGTGCGCCCGGTTGGCGATAGGCTTGCCACCTATCACATTGTGGGACTTAGTGTCTTCAGCTAGTCGTGGGTGCTGTCGGCTGGTTGTGCCTCTGCCTACCTTTTCGGGGCTATATACTTTTTTTATTATAAGTTTGCAATTCAGCAAGTTGTAATTCTAACACCACAAAAGGTGTAATATGTATGTGTGAAAGTACTTAAAAAACAGAAGTTTAGCGGAACACTAGAAATATTAGAAATTCAATATTCGTTGTCAAAATAGGTCAACGTCTGTTGTTATAAATTTAAACTCATTACCGTGAATCTATAAACTACCAAGATTAGTGTTATTTTGTCTTTGATACAAGGTACTACTATAGGATACACTCCCAACAATGAACAAAGAACTATAGGGTTGCTCTTGAATTTCAGTATCATGCGAATTGGAATTTGAATCGTTTATGTCATTATTAACATTTATCTAGTTACCAATAAATTCAATGAATCCTATAATACAATGTATTGACTCAAAATCTTATATTATTGTTATATTAACTCAAAGTAAATAATTCGCCAGTATTGAGCTCAAGAATACCGAAAATGACATATTCGATTTCAATTTCCAATATTGTCGGAATCGAGCTTCAAGAGTAATCATTACAAATATTTCTGACTACCTTTAAGGTAGCGGTCTCTCTTTCAGAGAGTGTTAGGGGAATTATTAACAACGTCAAAATGTGAGAGAAGCCTGTAAATTAGAGAAAGTCAGCAATCACCTTAACTAAATTTAAATTACTTTTAAAGAATCAAGTATTTGATGTTTATCTCAGAAAAACAGAAATCAGAAAAACCATGACCTTTTTAATCTTATACAAAATATAAGAAAAATGACATTCCTGAAGGTAAACGCATATCTATGACGAAGCGGAGCGTAGCTTCCTTTGTATTCATTACAATTTCGTAAAAAGACGCCAGTTTCAGAGACTATTAACAGCACTCTTATTATTTACATTATTAATATCGTTTTTACTCTCGTTTTGTGTGACTGTAAGCCGAATCAGGGAAAGTGATCTAAGTGGATTATTGCCCTGCAGTGCGGCCCGTCCAAATGTGCGCTATCTTTAATCAACATATAAACTGTCGTAAAGAACATCGTTATACATTGAAAAACCTGTCAGATGATTTTTATTTACGTGCTGTATATGAAGCACTACTCTTGTTTTCGACGTAATATTGTTTACTTTAAATGAATATTAATTCAATTTTTCTTATTTAAGTCGTAAAGAAAATCTATTGAGGTTATTTATTTTTTAATAATACATATAATAATATTCCCAATCCAATCGAAAAGCAATCAGTATCCGTGTGACACAAGCCAAAAGTAATCGTAAAAGGGTATCAGAATCCGTGAGAAATGCAAAAATAATAAAAAAAAACAAAAATCTGGGATCGTAAAGTGCTGACCTCCGTTATGGACAGTTACTTTACATTTTGGTATAGAGGGACATCTGTGTCTGTCAAAAGTGTCAAACTAATCTCGCTTGACACTACGCGACAGCACTGTCGAAACTATTAATCATTTTCACACAGAATATTTTTCTGTGTTATAATTTTTTTAATTATAATTATTTTGGTGTACAACTGAAAATAAGTATTTTTAGTTCAATTATTCGTATTTTACCTATAAATTACGTTTAAGCTTCTTTAATATATTACTAATCATTAATCACTATTAAAAAAAATAGTACGTGGTGGAAGTAATGGGTAGGTAACAATAATCGTGGAACAGAACATTTCAAATAGACCACAGATAATCACAGTTGTCGTCTATAGTGCTTTGTATAGTGTCTATTGTGTGTGACATTTTAAATATGTTTTTCAAGACTTGAAAATTAAATTAACCCCATTTTATACTTAGTAAAAAAATGTAATGAGTAATTTTATAATAACAAAAAATCAGCATATTTTTGAGATACCTCACCTCATTATTCACGATAATTTTTTCTCAGGTCAATTATGGGCATTGTTCATTTGCTTCATATATCATACATATTTATAATCCCTGTCAGTAACTTCACTAGTGTTTACTAACATGAACGATAATGTAATCTATAAATCTGATATCAATATCGCTGTCATATCGATAACAAACATATGGTAATTTAGTACGATACCGACAGTTGTTGTGAAATAGTGTTGCGGAATGTCCTTACCACCAACACCTCCAGCCAGACGACTCAGAAAAGTAGAAAGTGAGTAAAATATTGGTAAATAAATTAAGCGTAGTTTACACTATGACACTACGTCATACTGAGTGTCGACACTAGGTGTATGTGTGTGAAACGCATGCTGAGCGCATGCGTTTCAAATTCTGACACTTGTGATACCACGACTAGTGTCCGAAAATCTGAAACAGTGTGATTAGTAGCTTGTTTAATTTTATTTATTTGGCTAAAAACTTTCGTCTCGCCTCGCAAATCACCTTTGTGGTCTGCCGGCCTGTTGTTGACCTTGACTCCTTGAGGAACCGGTTCGATCCCCGGGTCGAGAAAATAAAAAAGTAGAAAACATGTATTTTAAATTTTTTAATTAAAAAAAAATAACATTGCCCGTGATTGGACATTTGCGCGTTTGGAATATGCTTGCAACCTATCACATTGTGGTACTTACTGTCTTCGGCTAGTCTCGTTGCTCTAGTTGTGCCTTTGCCTACCTCTTTGGGGATATGAGCGTGAAGATATTTTTATCCTACTATACGCAGTACAGTACATTATTTTTATTGTTGTGTGTTTTTTTGTACGCGTCTCCTATAAACAACCTTGGGTCTGTAATGGTGATACTTGATAGAAATGTTGTTGTGAGATTTAGATTCGATTTTTATTCATAAATCTAGATGTTACTTTGCAGAAATCCATACATCAACGAAAATGAAATAATTTGCAACTTCCTGCTAAAAATATATTCTTACATTTTATCGCGCGACTCAAATAGGAACCACAATAACGTCAACTCCTGTTTGAGCCGCGCGGTAATATGTATTTTTTTGCGGGAAGTTGCAAAATTATGTATCTTCTGTTTACGGAGCTAGGTCAATATACAAATTTTGATTTTTTTGCATATTCTGTAAAATTATTTGTCAGTAAGACGGTTCCCGAAATTCAAAAGCTATTTGCTAACGTTTCCGATTGACTATCGTTTCTCGCATAATATTACGGAAGATAATTTGAAACTTGGGACCAAATTCAAAGTAAGTATTTAACGGCCTGCAGCTTAACAAAATCCAATATCTCCTAACTAAATAGTAAAATATTAATGTTTGTAGATATGTTCTGTTTTGTGTCTAAACGGTTAAGCTTTTAATGAGTTTTAACATAAATAAATATGAAAGCAATAGGATCAGGCCTAAGAGAACGACACAGGTCACAGAGGTTACGTTAATCATAATAATCGCCTCGTGGAGGAACCCTCTTTGGTTAACGTATCTAACGCTTAACATCTCTGACTAGCTAAAACGACTGCTAAAACAAACAGAAGCCGCGGGCAAATGTAAGTTCTATTATAAAGCTGAAGAATTTTTGTTTTGCATTTGATGACTTCATTATTAAAATCCCTTAAATCTCCGCTCGTTCTGAGAAGTCGATCTCTTATTTTAAGGGTCACTCAATTCGTTCATTATGTACTTAAACTTAAACCGCCATATATATATACCCGCCGAAACCATAAAACCATAATTAACACAAGATAAGCATGTAGGTAGGTATGTTATTTAAGTGCAAGGCATACTCTCTATGTTATTTTATTTTCTAGGTTAGGTATTTCTTGAAAAAGTATTTTAAGTAAGAAAGCGACGTACCTAATATTTCTAATAATAAATAATCCATACCTACTTATACTCCTAATATTATAAATACGTAAGTTTGTGAGAATGACCATCCATATGTTTGTTACTCTTTCACGCACAAACTACTGAACGGATTGTGATGAAGTTGGATATGCATATAGGTTCAAAAACATATTACATAATACTGTATGCATATTACTACATTATAGGGATGAAAACTTGTATAAAAATCTATTCTACCCCGACAAAGTTGCGGATAAACAGCTAGCGGGTAAATAAGTATATTTTTAGATTATTAATTAATTTTAGTTATATAAATTAATAAATAATATTCTTTAATCTTATAATCATGTTAATAATAAATTATTATACTCTCGTGAAAGCGAACACAAAAACACTTTCTTAATTATTTAGTTACATAATTCGCAATTTTCTTAATTCAATATCTTTTAAAATATTTGATATTTAATCAAATTGATAATCGCTGATAAATATTCGGCGACTTACAGCACTGAAACTGTTATGTCTCTTTCTATNAATTAAATGAAAAATATTTATTTGCGGAATATGAGTGTTATAAAGATGTTACAAAATTATTTACATTTGTGGTGTGCAAATATTTTAATAGGTATGTATTTATAAAATTATTATTTTATTACTATTTACAACGCTGTTTTTATAAGTTATTAAAAGAAACAATTTTTCAAATGTTAATAAATTTAACCCTACCTACTGTAAACTACCACTAGAACTTGTCGACACCAGGTACAGCACCCCGTTATAAGTAGCTATAAATGTGTAGATAGCTATCCAGATGTCTGTATTTTTTGGTCTGTTTACCAAAATTATTTCAGTATCTATTCACGTATTAATACCCACCTATTATTAATTTTGATTAATACCCGTAACAAACCGGACTGGCATTATAAATTGTGGACAAAAGACCAAAAAAAAACAATTGTATAGCTGTAATTAGCTTAGTTTGAACTTAGAATGTAGATTGAATCTAGTAGTTCATTTTGATCGACGGCGCTGACAAAGTAACTAATTCTTTACAAAGTATAAATTCATGAAGATCAAGTAATCATCATCATTATTAGAAGCATCACCTAAACCAGCCTTTCCCAAAGTGGGCGCTATCGCCCCCTTGTGGGCGCTGGAAGCCTAGAGAGGGGCGGGAAACTAACATGAAAAAATGGTTTTCATGAAAAGTCCAGGCGAGACATTTATATGTTATTATTGAGGTTTTTGACGAAAAAAACGAGGAGGGGGCGCTACAAAATTACTGATTTTCAAAGTGGGCGTTACATGAAATAAGTTTGGGAATCTCTGACCTAAACGGATTTTTAAGTAAAAAAACCAACTCCGGCACTGTTAAGTTACTATTATCGTTGTTAATAGTACAATTGTATGTCTCGCGAGCAAATCCGCAGGAGTAGGCTATCAAAAAATATTTTAATGTCAGTCGAGCTGCTGTCATAAAAAAGTGTTTGGGGTGCAACAGGAACAAAACGTCAGTGGAATTTGAAGGTCGCTGACGTCATTATACAGGTAACACCGTGCTAGTGGGGTTGGCGTGAATTGGACTCTTGCTCTTATAAGATATTTATTATTGTTTTTAAAAAAATCTATGAAATTTAGTCGAAAATTCATACACAAGAAAAGAAAATTCAAATATCGAAAACAAAGAAGAATACTTAATCCATGCTTATTTTATAAATGCTAAAAAGGGTATTTTTTGTTAGTTTGACTTTGCACGTTCCAATGGTGTGACGTTGTGGCATGACTTGATTGAAAATAGGTTATAGGAATAACTTTCACATGACAGTGAAATTTGCTACTTTACTTTTGTACACATACCTAAATGGTTCCAGGTTAGCTAAATAACCGTCACAACATTTTTTAAAAAGCTGACTTTGTGCTGGTAATTTATTCTATATTAATCACATGAAGTTTTTAAATACTACTGTCATTTGTTTACAATATTTAAATACTTAGTAGCTGTTGACATAACAAAGAGTTTGAGATACAATAGGAAAAAAAACTATGGAATTTGAAGGACTCTAATGTCATTAAACAGGTAATATTGTCCCAGTAGGATTAATACGAATTGGCCAGTTCATAATATTTATAAATAATATTTAGTTAAACATCGAAGAATAAATAAACAAATATACAATAAATTTTAACGCTTCGCTGGTTTAACCGGGTCCTCTCTAAATGGAAGTTTCTCTTTCGGAAGTTTAAATATTACATTAAAATCACAAACTAAATTATGTAATAATTCAATAAATTAAAAAAAAATGTAGTTAATTTCGATGAAAGTATATAATAATTCTAATTCTTGGTATTTAGCGCCGGGTGGAAAAGAGTTCTTTGTTGCCGAGTCTGGTGATGTCAGTGTGGTTGTGAATTTGTGTTGGGATTCGTTGGGAGGGTAGCGTTGAACGCCGTTACTGAATCGTTTAGTACATAACCAACTACGAACACTTCTATGTTAGACTTTAGTCCAATACAACTTCCGTCTTTACGATTCCCCAATTATAAAAGCAAAAAGACGATCTTATTACACGCGCAATAAAGTTTCGATTTGACTTGGATGAGCAATATTAAAATACTGCTTTATGACGTCACGTTACAGGTCCGTGGATTTGCTATTAAATAATATAAATAGTACAAAAATTCGGAAGTTATTTGAATTAACTAAAATAACTATTTGATTGTAGGTCAGTCACCGTTCATTCACTAATTAACGTTACGTAACAACTTCAAGTGTTACTGCTTAATGAGCTTTCGTTTTGCTTATTTAAGTATATTTGGTCATGGTTCAGCGTGCAGTTGATATCTTTGTTAATATTATATATAATGAGTAAATTTGTTTGTTTGATCTAATCGATTCTTACGATTAATGTCATGATTTGAATTACTCTTTTTAATCAACTTCAATTTTAATATAAATAGCGAGTTTATTTGCTATATCGCATTGTGGACTTACTTGCTAGATTCGGATTGTTATTTTCATTACAAACATTAACGCTGGGCAGAGAGCACTGAAAATGCCAAATATTATCGTCACAGACTCGTCTAGTTTCCTCTACATTCATAACTCTTTGCAATTATAACAACATTTTTTTTTCGTTTTTTTTTTCTTTGTCAAAGACTCTTGGCATAACCTTCAGATAAAACTCGAGTAATTTGGTCATGGTATCTCAGCCTAGAACGCCTTTTAGTTTTAATTTACGAAGACGCCTTCTTCATAACATAACTTCTTAAATTCTGTAGACTCCTACACCGAACACATGTTAAACGCTGTTTTGAAGAGATAAATCGTAAATTCAAATTATTGGCATTTCGAAAACTGGAGGTAGGTCTCCACTGTGACCTACAGCCTTTCACATACGCATTGTGTATCTGATTAGTCCATTTTTCGTCTGTCTATTCAATCAACTTCTAAAAGAAGGTTCTTAATTCGTCTGCATTTGTATTTCAAAACTTTGTAGAAGACGAATTAATTTTTAATTTTTAATTTTTCTAATATTTAAAAGTTGGTGCTTCTAATATTGCCTATTTAAGTGTTGTCAATATCTAATGAGTAATTTTTCACTTCTCCTTGATAAAGTTTAGGACTACATTGATTTATTTTGATATAATTTCTTGATTAATACCTTATGCCCAATGCCATTACACCTCTACACATAAAGCTACGAGCTTTAGGTGTAGAGTAGGATGTATCATAAAATTTATAAACATTTTTACGTCGTTACATGAAATCTATTAGCTAGTCAAAAGATACAAATTCCATTGTAAAATTGTAGGCATAAACTAGTCCTATGTAACACACTTTTAATGATAAGAATACTTAATATAAGCTCAAGTTTTACATAATTTAAAAACTAGGAAATTTTTAATTGTTTATTATTCAGGGTTAGAATGATAATAATATGAATTAAAAAAGCTAATGAATTATGTAAATAACGTCATTTTATCTTCTATACTTATAAAATAGCATAATCTGAATGACTGATTCATCATTGCCGAGTAAATATTAGAGTTGCAGCCATGAAATTTGGTATATAGGGTCATTTTATTCAGTAGACACCCACTAAAGATGGAGTTTTGGAAATTGAAAAAGAGGTTGAAAATTTGTATGGCTACCTTTACCGTGTCTTCGATTAAGATAGTAAGAGATAACCGTGGTCTATATACACCATAGATATTATACGTGCGTTGCTGTCCTTTTTCCGGGATGTTTGGCTTATTATACGAGTCTACCGCCTACCCTACTCTTCGGACCGGAACATGACATAGTCATTATGGTGACAGGAATAGCTAAGGTGGTGGATCCCAAGCAATACCCTAGCACTCTACCCCCAGTGATTTAGTTTGTAATGACGTATACCTAACCAATGTTTGCCTCTTACGTAAGCTGCCTGGCAGAGAAAGACAGATGATCTCTTCCAAGTAGTAAGCCCAGACCAATATAGGAAAAATCTTGGACGATTTCATTCACCATCAGATAATCTGTCTGCTTATTTGTTTTGTAACATATAATGTACAACCACCAAGTTCACACTGTTGCATTGCGCACATAACGGGTTAAAGCAATATTATTTTAATAATACAATGTGCTGAAGCAAAAAATATTCTTTTTGGACAAGTAACGAAGCCGTGGTTTGATTTTTCTGTAGGTATAACCTCACCTTAATACTTCAAAGCAATATTATTTTAAAAACACAATATGTTAAGGCAAAGGATAACCTTTTTACACAAACAATAAAGTCGCGATTTGGTGTTGCTGCATAACTTTACCGTGACACGCTAAAGCAATATTATTTTAATAATACAATATGCTGAAGCAAAAAACATCCTTTTTGCACAAGTAATGAAGCCGTGATTTGATTTTGCTGTAGGTATAATCTTACCTTAATACTTCAAAGCAATATTATTTTAATATCACAATATGTTAACGCAAGGGATAACCTTTTCACACAAACAATAAGGTCGCGATTTGGTGTTGCTGCATAATTTTACCGTGACACGTTAAAACAATATTATTTTAATAATACAATAAAATAACACAAAAAAGAACCTTCTTCCACACAGATTTATGAA
This sequence comes from Calephelis virginiensis, assembly GCA_002245475.1. Taxonomy (NCBI): domain Eukaryota; kingdom Metazoa; phylum Arthropoda; class Insecta; order Lepidoptera; family Riodinidae; genus Calephelis; species Calephelis virginiensis. Next base: position 47,897 of record NJDC01007447.1, read on the forward strand.
TATTTTAAATCAACTTGAATTATTTTTTGATTGTGTATTTTTGGTGACATTATATACAATGTGCTGGCGAAATAGACACCATTTTTGACCAATATAAGTTCCGACCTAAGCATACAAATTTTAAGCTTGTGTTATGGATATTAGCCAACATATTAATAAATTAATTCAAAGTGAACAAATTTAATAGATTTAGTAATCAACTACACCCTATAATACAGATAATTTTGTTATACTCATATATTACACAACAGCGTGCTACTTTCAAGGATCGAATCTAAAGTTTCTTGGTGCGGTGAAATTAACCCTTCGACTAATGGCAATTTTTATATTAATACAAGATGTTGGCAGCGCCTGCGTTAGCGTGTTAGTTATTTAACACTAATCCAGCCTCCTTGCTTTCTCTGTGCATAAAAATTATACATAATATAATAACGTTGCGAAGTTAAAAGACGAACAAACAAACACACTTTTGCATATATAATATTCATAAGTACTGCTTTAAGACGTCCCAGTATAGACTTTGACAGACCACGCACGCGAAAATCACCTTTTATATTAATATTAATAAATAGCTTGTAGTTTTGCTACTGATTAGATTCCGAAAGCGAAACAAACAAATTTATTTATGCGTTGTTAATGTTAATTAATAGATTTCACCTAACTGGCAAACTTAGTTTTTAAAAATACTTTCAGTTTTATATAATACTAGCTTAACCTGCGGCTTCACCTTCGTGTCTATTTATGCGAAATATTTCTAAATTGTAGTTTATGAGCTAATCTATTGTATAAACAAGTTTATTGAGAAGTTTCATCTAAATCCATTTAGTAGTTTTTGCGTAAAATAGTAATGAACAATCTGTCCTTCCTCTTAAACTTCCGAATTCATATTAGTAGGAATAACCGTTGCTCCCGAAACTAACTTAGGTGTCGGAATAAGAACCGGCTTTGAGAAAAATGCAAAAATAATTTATTCTAGATTTTAAATATCGCCTCTGTGGTCGAGCGGTCCGGGTGTTGGACTTGACTGCATGAGGTCCTGGGTTCGAATCCCGGGTCGGCCAACAAAAAGAAATTGGATTTTTCCAATTTTCTAACAAAAAAAATGTTGGTCGGGATTGGAAATGTGCCCGGTTGGCGATAGGCTTGCCACCTATCACATTGTGGGACTTAGTGTCTTCGGCTAGTCGTGGGTGCCTTGGTTGTCCCTCTGCCTACCTCTTCGGGGATATGGGCGTGAAGATACTTTATACTTTTTTTAAACAAAACTTCAGTTGTTATAGCCCTGATGATGCTTAAATAGCAAAACCGGTTTGTTAAAATATTATAATAAAAAATATATTATGGAAAGTACAAGTGTAATTAATAAACTCTTTTTTGTTACTTTTTTACTTTCCTACCTAAACTTTAGTTATTACGATTATCTAGGCAGGAAGGTTTGTAGTTTTAAAATGTTTTAATACTTTTACTGCTATTCGGGACTGAAACATATGCGAAGAACCAAATATCAAAATCAGTACAGCAAGTCTCGAGTTATAAGAGTTGTAATAAACTCGACTTTGAATTATATTTATATCCTACAAATAATAATCGCAAAGTTCAGTTTTATTGATTTAACAATCAAGCATACTATGTACATAAGACAAGTACCAGTATCAGCACTATCTTAATGTAAATATTTGACACCAAAGTAACCAATACAGTACTGTATTAGTAAACTATAACAGTATTATCGCCTCTGTGATCTAGCGGTCCAGGTGTTGGACTTGTCTTCATGAGGTCCCGGGTTCGATTCCCGGGTCGGGCAACAAAAAGAAAATGTGGTTTTTTCAATTTCCTAATAAAAAAACGTTGCTCCTGATAAGATATATGCCCGGTTGGCGATAGGCTTGTCACCTATCACATTGTGAGACTTATGCCCGATTTCCCCAAGAGCCCCTATACTTTAGGGGACCTTTTAACGTTACTCTCTTGGCTCTTGGTGAAATCAGGCATTAGTGTCTTTAACTAGTCGTGGATGACCTGGTTGTGCCTCTGCCTAACTCTTCGGGAGTATGGGCGTGAAAATACTTTTTTTTAAAATATTATATACAGACAGATATTGTATACAGTTTAAATACTGTCAAACTTCGAGATCATATTTAAATAAACTAAAATTCACATTGCTTGTTTTAATAATGTTAAACACCATTGGACATTTACTAATCAATAAATTTTGTTTGTTTCAAAATTATACAAATGTATGTATGACGTTTAAATAACAGATTTTTAATGTTTAAACACGGCTCTTCGGTTTGTCAGATACAACCATTGCCGTTGATACTCTAGATTTTATAGGTGCTCCCTTTTCTGTGGCCATTTTTAGGCCATTGTGCAATTCTACCGGCTACCTTAATCTCCGAACCGGCGACAGGAATAGGTAAGGTGTTTGATTCTTAGGCCCGCCATATACATTCGGAACTTTATTACGGAAATCTGTTTCGAAAAATTTCGAACGCAGCAAATTTAAACAAATCTATGAACCTGCCACACATGTCAGTAGTTTGAATGAAATATATGGTGTCATTTTGTTTTGAAATTCCAAAACGGAATTCCGCAAAGGAGTTCATTCAGAACACCTTTACTCCTACTCGATATGCAGTGGGCCTTACATGAACAAGTTATTCCACAATACTCCACCACCATGGTCTAGTTCAGAGGTTCCCGAACTCTTTTCGTCTAACGCCCACTTTAGAAGCCAGTAAGCTTGTAGCGCCCCCTACTTTTTTATCTTAAAAACCTCAATAAGACTTGAACTTTAATTAAAACTATATTCTAAACGAGACTTTTCTTAGTAGAGAGAATAATAATCATGCTATGCTCGTATAGGTTATATTTCTACAATAGTATATAAATCTGGATGTTGTGTAGCCTGAACATTTTAATTTCAGTGAATTTTAAAATATAAAGTAGTTTGAGTTTCACCTCACCCATCGCCACTTTTATTTTCTGGGCCTCTTGCTGCCCCCATCGAGGCGTCCAGCGCCCACAAGGGGGCGTTATCGCCCACAAGGGGGCGTTATCGCCCACTTTGGGAAAGACTGGTCTAGTTGCTTAGGAGAGCTTGTATGTACTAGTACATATTTAAAAATTAGTGATTATACTAATAAAGCGCAATATTAAAAAACCCGACTGTACCAAACATAACAAAACGTAAAACTATTTAACAAAACTATTTAAATTATGCGCTTTAGCTATATTTGTCAAGCTTCGGAAATCCGAATGTACATTAAAGATGCGCTTCGGCTATGCACTTTTTACTCTTTTTACACTGTATACCTACTTTTATTTTTAAATTGGCTGACCTAATCTAAATTTAAACGAAATGATTGAATATATGTAATAACAACTTTATATAGATATCTTTAAAATGTATTCGGATTTCGGATTCGGATTCTTGATGAATATAGCCGAAGCGCATAATTTAAATAGTACTACTGTACCTACTTTCCAAGGTTACGTTACGTCTTTCTATTATTTTGCATTGTGACGTCTACAATACGCCATATCACATAATCGTCTGACAATAACATAATGTTAGTAATTTTGGTCTTAAACACGCTATGATTTTCCTCTCAAATCCATATCGGAGTTTAAAAATATTATCACCATAATCAATGACCTATCATCTCACATGTGTCATGTTTAGTTTCGGCCATTGTCACTCGATATCAATAATCTGTCTACAGTAAGAGATAAGCTTATCAGAGATTTGTTTGAAAAATATTCTTACATGTTTCTAGATGGTAATTCACTCCCATATATATTTATAACTAGCTGTTTACCCATGACTTCGATTTTCATACAAACTTACATTCCCCATTACCTTTGGGAGATGATTTAAAAAGTAGCCTATGCTTAAGTTTGATCTACTACTCATATTTAATTTCATCTAAATTGGTACAGTGGTTTAGTGGTGTAAACGCAACAAATAGAATTTCGCAACCAACTAGACATTTAAGGTTGCATTTTTTAAACGTAGAACATTTATACTGTGATTTTTTTATGTGTAGTGTTTCTGAACTACAAAACGTATAACTTGCAATAACACGGGACACTAAATTACGTATATCCTAATAGATAAAAAAATATCAGTTTTAACACCCATTCAGAAGATCCCGAAAAGTAAATCAGTTAACCCTAATCTATAACCTTCGTCGGATCAAGTAACCGCTTACGAAATGTCGTTACAATCGTTTATGTCGATTCGGTTTTCAATTGCTGCAAGGCTACACACAAACAGGCAAACAAAATGTTAGAATCCTCAAAATAGGTTCTTCTGACAACTTCACCGACTTCAAAAAAGGGCAGGTTTTATATTCAACTCCTATATTATATAAGTATGTCGATTGTTTTTTATGCCATTTCTAAACCCATTTTTTTTGAAAGGGCGTACTTCCGAGGTAGTCTCATTGTCACCTAGTCTGGATCTGATAATAGTATTCTAGAGAAATCGAGGCAAATAGCAAATTTTTGTTTACAAAGATGACATACTTATTGAAATCTCTAATTTTTTTTTAAATATTCTATAGTTTTGTATTTTTATGTATTGACTATACTTAGCCCGGCAAACGTTATGCAATATTACTCAGCGATTCAAAACTTAATTATTAATCTACCTAATCTAACGAAGATATTATTTAGTTATAGCCTTGTGGCCGGTTTGCGATAGGCTTATGTCTTCGCCCAGTCATGGAAGCCTTGGTTGAGCCTCTGCCAACCTCTTCGAGGGAATGAGCGTGACGATACTTAATTTATTTTTAAGTATATCGCACATGACCCTTACAATCGTTTATAAACGGTGAAAATTTTCACTGTCACGTATATAAGAGTATAAATAGTAAAATACCTGCCATAAGTAGCCAGTTCTATCTGGTTCCACTACACAATGTGGGTCAGTGTAGGAATGCTGCGCGACTGGCCGCTCCCACCTGTGCGAGTGTGTGATGGGTTGCCATGCTTAAAATTCGTACGGAAATTGAGAGAAAAAATAACCTCTTGTCAGGCTCCCAGATATGGTTTATTACCAAAAATTAAAGTTCAAAATTATAGTTTGGCCACTTGTTTTACATACGATTTTACACTTAAATCGTCGCGTATAATTATTATTTTTAAAGAATAAAAGTTGTTCTAGACGGTAATAAACCCGCCTTCCAACAAAGGTGACCTTGGAGGAATCGTTGTTGTCATATTCCGATAATTAAAATTATTAAATTTGGATTATATCTATAGTCAAGGCGAATGCAAACCAATAATTACAACAAATGTTTACAACCGTTTAATACCCTTATTATACGGAATACTCATAATATGTTTAATTTGTAGATATTTCGGTCTAGTTTCACAGATCGTGGTCACGATGGTCAAGATTATAATTAAAAATGTTGACTTGTTTTACTTTTTGTATGGTTACGTTTTGCTTATTTCCTTTATCTTTATAATATGATTTTCTTAACATTGGAACGCAAATAAGGAGATCTTTTTGTATGGCAAGAAATACCCATCACTTTTAGACACTAAAGCAGGGCTGAGCACATTTTGAATGAATTTGTCCTTGGTGAAGGGCATAAGATACTTTTTGCTGCGGACAACAGCTGGTAAATAAAAAGTAGGTAGGTACCTACCTCAATTATTAAAACAAAAACAAGAAAATAATTAGACGAAAATAAACAAACCACTGGACGAAAACAAAAATGTGGTTGTAAATACGCCTTCTAACAAAGGTAATTTTAAAGGAAACTTTGTTTCCATCTTCCGATTATTATTAAATTTGGACTTAATCTATGGTCACGGATGCAATGTATACAGCCAGTGTTTACAACCGTCTAGAATTCCTATTATGAATTCTCAAGCATTCATTTCAATTTGAGTTTCATATATCTTGAGATGTATCCTGAGTTTTGTCACGCTACTGTCTATAGTCCGGTGAAATTGTAAAAACCTCGTGGATTGCAACATATTAGCCATTTCAAATAAAAGTTACTGTCTATCCGTCTGTTTGTCAAATGGATGTAGTTAAGCAGAAAGGACCCAACCCACATGAACACCAAAATTGAGTGAAACAAAATAAAGAGGTCGTAAAGCTTAAAATACTTTCGATCAGTAAGATCCTACAGATAAACAAAGCTATGACATTTGTATAATCATTAGATACTAACCCACATGTATAGTCATTACATATTGTTATAAATATATTTTAAACTTCAAACTCAATTATCTCAAAAGATAGATGTGGACTGGATCCTTTATGCTTAACTACGTCCAAATGCGGGTCTAAGTGTAATCAGATAAAACTGAGAACGGGTTCTTGCCTTCAATGTGCGATATGCGTAAAGACCATGGTGTCGCGTGTACCATTACTACAGATAAGTAGCTTTCCAATCATTAGATTAGTCGGTCATAAAGAAGTGTTTTCCATCTGGTTGTACAAGGTCCACTATGCTAAGCATAGACTGAGGAATGTTTATTATTTGTGGCATTAAGGAAGGGGGGTACTCGAGCTAAATGTCATCTTACTTTCGTTAAGGGGTTAAGACAAAATATGTAAAGAACGTAAGAAACTTCTCCACTAAAATATTGTACAAAAATTACTTATCGTTGACACAATAACATACTCATATATTATCCTACTAAGATATTTTAATAATTATAATTGTACCCGTTTTTTTTAAACACACTTTATTAGTATATTTTTATTTATTCGTTCTAAGTATAGCTATAGTTAATTGTTTTGTACACGATGCCTTCCATTTTATTTTCACAGCTTAATTTTTTTTTGGGTTGGCTGAAAGAAATTTCTTTAGTTAGAGATAAGCTCGCCTTTTGTGCATTTTTAACTTCTCGTGTATTTTGTGTATTTTAGTTTTGTGTACAATAAAGTGTTAAATAAATAAATAAAAATTAATGTTGAATATTTTTTTGTAATGTTTTAAGCTTTCTTAAATATTAGTCTGAAACTTCTCCGGCTCTCTGGACGAGCAGTGTGCTCATCCCAAGATACCATCATATAGGTAGATGAATTGACCTGTTCCCTACAACGCCAGCATCAAGGGCTGTCTCCCAGGAGAACGAACCTAGACTTGGTGCTGCGTTCTGATTATTGGGTGGGCTGATTGGAGGCGTCGTGGTTCATCATTCAGCGTCAAGCGGTGGGTGGAAAAGAGTTCGTCGCCGACTTCATGGTGTAGAGTAGTCTTGTGTGCTTGTGTTGGAATTTTAGCGTTGGTAACCGTTATCGGATCATCAGCATCCGACAGTACGTAAGTAAGTAAGTATCTTCACGCCCAAATCCCCGAAGAGGTAGGCAGAGGCACAACCAGGGCACCCACGACTAGTCGAAGATACTAAGCCCCACAATGTATTAGGTGGCAAACCTATCGCCAACCGGGCACATATCCTATCTAGAGCAACATTTTTTTAATAGAAAATTAGAAAAACCCAATTTCCTGTTTGTTGTCCGACCCGGGGTTCGAACCCGGGACCTCGTGCAGTCAAGTGCAACAATGAACCGCTAGACCACAGAGGCGACAATACGTGACGGGATATTATTAAGTTGGTGGAGACGTCTGCTGTGAGTGCACAGTCACAAGTACTGGTAGCAGTGGGTTGGAGTGGGCAGCCGTAGTTTCCGACAGTTCTATGACAATTCTCAGGTTACTATTTATTACTTTAATGGAGATATGGTTTTGAATATATTACTAACTCACTGATGCATCATTTAATCAAACTCAAATAGCAAAGTAGATATAAAACTTCACATGGCCACATATGTTTGCGCCTAAAGTGTTGGTAAATAGCATTAGCACTCGGATGACCCTTCATACGAGTTAGCGTGGGATGTATTTGCAGGTTCTATTAGTTGTAATTCACGAATAAATGTAAATTTTAGTCATATTGCATAGTCTTTGCAGCCGCTGAATTTTACCTTATTATTTCGAAACGTATATCAATAGTAGCAATTATACATAACTCCCTCCACGTCTTTATTTCCTGGACGTCTTCAAGCTTTAGGGATAAAAGTTTCTTCTTCAAGGTTTAATACATTCCTATTCTAAACTTCATTGATAATGTTTCAGCATGTTTGAGATGTCTACGGAAAATCTACGCATACAAACTACCTTTTCTTTTGTCATGATAGATTCCTACCTTGGCAAGTTGTTGCACAGCACTATTTTGCCATGTTGGAATCATATATGTCAGGTACCTACTCATGAATACAACACTTTCGAATTATGAATTCGATTCGACCATTTTAATATTTTAATATCCAAATTTTAATATCTTGTTGATAAAAACGCTATCTTCATTTCTTAAGACCAACTACTTTGTTTCCTGATCATTTAGTGGGCTATCTGTGATTTTTTATCGTCAACATCAATAAATGTTTGTGTGTATCAAATGCATGGGGTGTTTACAAAACATTACCCACACATTTATATGTTTTATTTATTGATTTAATGTACCTTATAATCATTATTATTGTAAAATATTAGCGTTCGGCACTTCTCCTACACATAAACTATAAGTATGCCAAATTTTATGCTCCTGCGTCCGCGCAATTTTTGTAAAAAGGAGTCCAAAGTTTTGGCATCACGTATTAAATATATAGATTAGTACCTGAAATGGTAGTACCCGATTCCAATTTACATATAGAAAGAAATCGAGTTTCAGGAGTAACACAATTGGACCGACAAAGGGAAAAATTGTATATTTCTAGTAGATAAAACTCAAATAAACTTCACATAGAACATATTTTAACAATTACATTGTTGAAGTGAAGACGACGAAAACTAAATAATATTTTAAGAAGAGTATTTAGTTACGGCTACATAAAAACTTGCTTCTGAGTCATAACAGCAAAAACAGTTCATTAATAAACTTAAAACTATTTTAACTACGTGCCGAGTGCCGCAATTTCCGCCGTTCTTATCTGATAATGAGATACCTACTGTACACAGAACATATAAGTACATACAACACAATTTACAAACAAAGGCAAGCTATTATAATATATAGAGTAATTCCAATTGCCAGATGAGACTATTTTGCCTAAAACTGGGGAGTTTTCAAATACAAAGAAAAGGATTGACAAAGTAAATATTTTGTAAGAAATAAATTTATTTGAATTTGTCAGAGGTGACAGAGCAACACTGTGATTTGTCATTCGTGATTTTTTTTATTTAACGCAAAGTAAAAAATAACTCACCTCTGTGGTGTAGCTGTCCTGTGTTCGACTTAACTTCTAAGGTCTTAGGTCTGATTCCCTGGTGTTCAAATTAGAAAAAAATGTTTTTTTTCGATTTTTAAATAAACAGAACGTTGCCTGGGATCTAATCTGTGCCCGGATGGTGGTAGGCTTGCCAGATATCACGCTGTAGAACTTAGTGTTTTTGGTGAGGCGTGGGTGCCCTAAATGTGCCTCTGCCTACCTCTTCGGGGACAAGTGAAGATACTTTTCTTTTAAGCAAAGTGAACAAAGTATCTTGCTGTTCTTTTGTGCTATATATGTTAGTTAACGATAGGCACTAGTACATAAATATACTTAGATATCAAATAAGTATGATAGGCAACCAGACCCTGAAATCTCGCGTCTGTCTCGAGGCTGTCATTTATAACTGCGTTATATCCTGTCGAATATGTGTTTCATGTCTTTTTTCCAGTCTTCATGTCTTGTTACATATTCATATTTTCCAATTTGCTTAAAGGGTTTCTATGAATGAAACATTAGATATTAATTCACAATAACTCAAGAATATTTTGATATGTAACATAAAACAATGAGCGTTGCGGCGTTGAGAAATCATTGTTCAAGGTATTTATTTGAACACGGCACTGAAAGAAACAGCATAATATTATAACAAGATAATAAAATTCTAAAGATATATTATATCCGTAATAATAAATTGATACACAGATTTTAATTTTTTTATAACAGTAATATATGTTGATTAATACGACAAAAAAAAGTGTCTTCACGCCCTTGTCCCCTAAGAGATTGGCAGAGGCACTCATACCATCACGAGAGCCGTGTACTGGTTGGTTGTATTACCACATACAAAAAACCACAGAATCGGATTTTCACTATTTCCACCATAAATCCCAAAAAATAAAAATGTTTTATCCAAGCGAATTAAGTAAACTTGAACTTGTTTTATCCAAACCAATAAAGTAAACTATTTAACCTTTACGTCCATATGTCCAAAGACATAGGCAGAGGCACAACACAAACAACCCACGAGTAGCTGAATATAGTAAGACCACAATGTGATTGGTAGCAAGCCTATCGACAACCAGGCACCAGGCAACCAGGTTACTATTATTAGAAAATTGAAAATATACACACAATATACACATTTTCTAATTTTTTTGTTGCCCGACCCGGCCGGGCATCGAACTTCGGACCTCAAGAAATCAAGTCCAACACCGAACCACTAGACCACAGAGGTGACATTAGTACGATATTTAAAAAAATGACAATTCTACATCTATAGTTACAAGGTTACATAAAACACAAAGCATTAGTGGCCCGATTATCATGCTACAAATATTCGCTTTATACGTTTTTTTATGCAAATAATTTACGTTCATAGCCAATTTAGTAAATGATTTACATAATAACAGAATATAATTACTGACAGTTACATAATATTATAATTTCAATCCCTTCACATACCGGCTAAGGTTAAGTCTACATTTACATATTAAAAAGAGAAATAAGTATTTAAGGGAAAGCAAGGTAGTTATTTGGCAACATTTAGTCTAAAAGGTCTTCATTAAAAACCTTGGACCTTTGTTTTTAAATAGCTAACTTTTCTTAGTTTTATTTAGGATTTTCTATACCTAACTGTTGGTATCTGTCACAGTTTAATTACCTCTATGTATCTACTTTTGACTCCCATCTTGTTACTTTTTTATCCCGATATTGACGAAATATATTCAATACCAATTTATATCAATACATATAAAATTTCTTTCAATTTTTCCGGTCTTTTATCCTAAGAACATTCTCCTGACAATAACTAGCACAGCAAAAAAAGAATTAGCAAAATTGGCCCATCCGTCCTGTCGTGATGCTATGACTATTCGAAATTGAGATTCATTTCGAGTGGTTATCGTATCGCGCCAAAACAGACGGACCAATTTTGCTAATTGTTTTTGGCATCAAAAAACTGAACAAAACTGCAGGGACAATGGAAAAACAATGTTTTAAACCATATAACATTTATAGCTGTTAATGTTAAGCGATACGTAGTTCGCCGGGTCATGTATTATTTCAATGAAATTTTATACATTTACCTAAAGCAAGTAGGTAAAGGTACAAGGGTTTTAACTTCTTATGTCTTACATTATGTGGCAAATTTCTTTTGCTAAAATTTAATATACAAATATTGGGTTTGCTAAAAAACAAAAGAATTATCCCAAAATTATAAAATATATTCAACAGCTTGTAGTGGGATTATACACACAAACCTTTCTCTTGAATCACTCTACCTATTAAAGACACCGCATCAAAATCGTTGCGTACAATAAAAGATCTAAGCATTAATAGCATACAGCGCAAGGCTGCCTTGTAGTTATTATAAAAAAATATGAATAATGTAGGTTTCTAACGGTTAAAGAATTTCTAGAATTGTTAGTAGTTTCATAGTATATCAGTATATCAGTCTCTCCTCTTTATAACAACTAGGTATTAGAAATGGTGAAATAATCGAAGCGATACTTAAACGAGTAAAACTGATAAGAACATTCTTTAGTACGTCCTTGATTGTTATCTTAGTTTTATTAACATTAAAAAAGGTTAAAACGAGGCTTCATTGTATTCTACAGAAAAAAAATTAGAAGTAATTGCACTGTGAATTTTCTTAACAAATCTAATGGATAATATTTTTAAAAGTTATTTTTCTGCCTTTTTATGTTTTATTAGTTTGATAGATATCCAGTAATATTTAAGAAAATGTTAAAAGACATTATTGCATCAAAAGGTCCATTCGCGCACATCAGTGCAGTCTCCGTGAAGTCAGAGACGTGACCGGATGGCTAATGTGCCTCCGTGTCCCGTCAGGAGCTACTTCTCCACACAAACCACTGACGTGGGTGATGGATTTTTCGTACCGAAATAGAAAATCGTTGTGACGCTTCTATATGTAATACTAAAATCGACCACCGGATCGGAACGCAGCCACACACTGAGAAGATACGTCGAGAAACGCAGCAGGCTTGTTTCTTTTCCTAATTTTGAAATATGTATACAATAATTAAAGTACTAATGCATTATACATTATATTTATAACATGTTGACATGAGAAGAAGTCAGCAATGGCACAATAACATTTTTCATATAATTGCAATCGACACATTTTTTAAATGTATTAATTGAAAGTTCTTTTATTGTGTTGGGTTTTATTTGGTATCTTTATTTTTTGGGTAAAACAAGTCCCATAATATACTTTATAAAAGCACAGTATCAATTAATACCTAATATATTTTTTTGTAAAAATATAAATGGACTATTTTGGATGGAATGGAATGGAATACTACACGTATTTGTACACTAAGGTACTTCCCGTTGTTAATCCTGGGACTGAAGCGCGATACGGACGGGCAATACGGACCCTGTGGATAAATCTATGCATAATGTCCACAACAATATTTTTTCCAGTCGGAACACGTCGCTGACACATCCCGGATACTGCACTGACGTGTGTGAATAGACCTTTATGAATCGGGATTTATAAAGGCTATGTTTTTCTCCGAGACTATTCGAGATTGTAACATACACATTAGAAATTGTGAAACCCTCGAAGTGATATTTCGAATGTGACACACTGATAAAGAACATACCTCAGACGCCCTTGACGGTTATCTCAGTTTATTTACGTTTTTTATTTAAAAAAGTCTATTTTATTATCGTTCTTGGAAAAACTTACATTTTAAATGATTAATCACGAAATGTGGATGTTTTTTTGACTTGTTTGTCAATAGAGACATTTCACTGTTGATAAAAAACATTGTTTATTTATTTATAAAAAATATACACTGCAATATGGTAGAATAATTAGTACTATGCTGGTGAATAAGTATCCTGAAACAACTTTCTAAAACACATATTCAAAACAATGAGTGATGAGATTATTTCTCTAAAGATATAAATCTGTAAAAAAGTCCGCAATGGTATATGTTTTTAAGGATAACTTATAATATAAAAAAAGTATCTTCACGCCCACATCCCTGAATAGGTAGGCAGAGGTACAACCAAGGCACCCACGACTAGCCGAAGACACTAAGTCCCACAATGTGATAGGTGGCAAGCCTATCGCCAACCGGGCACATTTCCAATCCCGACCAACATTTTTTTTATTAGAAACTTGTAATAACCATTCTAAATGTAAAAAATAATAAATTAGTTCATAATCTTTTTTGGTTTAAATGTAAAAAATAATAAATTAGTTCATAATCTTTTTTGGTTTAAATGTAAAAAAATAATAAATTAGTTCATAATCCCTTTTGGTAGGTGGCGAATTGACTCAAATGGGGAGTCGCCAGATCTGTAAAACAGATAAATAAGCATTAAAAATTAGCAATCATTTTGCAATATACCTACTTCAATACTCAAAGGAATTACACTCCAAACTCCAATGACGCTTAGATTTTGACCGCCTCGTTGGTCGAGTGGCTAGCATAAACGCCTAATCACGTCGATCACCTGCGAGGCTTGGGTTCGATTCCCGACGGCGGCAGGCATTTGTCTTTAGATGACTGCATTTCCGGGTCTGGGTGTTTATTAAATTTATTCTATTATATATTTAAGTATTTCTATGTATTAGAATCGTTAACTAATACCCATAACACAAGCATATAATTTGCTTAATTTGGGGTTAGATTCAATTTGTGTAAATTGTCCATGGATATATTTTATTATTGTTCAGTTTTATTTATTTATTTTAGATGCTGCTGACGTCGATTAATTGAAAACTTCGAAAAATATTATGAAGAAGGTGTAATAGATAAAATATACAGAACCTTTCGAAGTCAAAATTAATTTTAACAGTTCAAAGTGAATAAGCGTAGCATTGTATTCAAAGTATTTTCACACAGTATCATCTCAGCCATAAACTTGTAGAACAGCAACAATGGGTCATTACAGTCCATCTAGATGATGCCGTTGACACTCAGTCTCAGCATGTACTAATAATATTGCTCCATTGTTTGAAAGATTGTTTGACGTTGTATGACATTCCATTATATTAAAATATCTTGTAATATATTATTCATCTATACGTGTGCTAGTCACCCAACTCCAGCTGAATGACCGAAGGGTTTCGGTTAAAGAATTTTATTTTATGTTTAATTAAATGGGATCCTGGATGGCTTAAAAAACAAAATTGGATCGCTAGATGTCACTGTTGATTTGTCAATAAATTAAGGCAGTGTAAACCAGATATGCGCTTCGGGTTTACACTTTTTACTCTTTTTACTCTTAATACTTTTATTTTTAAATTTGCTGACCTAATCTAAATTTAAGCGAAATGATTAATTATGTGTAATAACAACTCTATATAGATATCTTTAAAATACATTCGGATTTCCGAAGCTTGACGAATATAGCCGAAGTGCATAATTTAAAGTGTACGGCTGCCCCATTCCAAAACATAGTAGGTCTTGAAATGGGTGATTCTTGGTTTTTAAGCTAAATATAATAATCGCCTCTGTGGTCTAGCGGTTCAGTTGTTGGACTTTAGTGCATGAGGTCCGAGGTTCGAATCCCGGGTCGGGCAACAAAAACGAAAATTGGGGTTTTCCAATTTTCTAATTAAAAAAATGTTGCTCGGGATTGGAGATGTGCCCGGTTGGCGATAGGCTTGCCACCTATCTCATTGTGGGACTTAGTGTCTTCGGCTAGTCGAGGGTGCCCTGGTTGTGCCTCTGCCTACCACTTCGGGGATATGGGCCTGAAGATGCTTTTTTTATAATAACCTAGTAAGACTCATCATAACCAAAAAATGTGAGTCGTCACGGGACGCCTGGCAGATGTGAAACATCGACATTATTTTGTAAAAGTAATATTCAGAAAAGAACAGATTGTGATAGGAACTAAATATGTCATAATGATAAAATAAAATATTACGATTTTAGACTAATAGGTACGTAGACGTACTAGTTATCGCATATCGTCGATTGCGCATTTCGACGCGTCGCCACACCGTCCACACTACTGCATATATATATACCAACACATAGCGTGGCGACGCGTCGCCACGGAAGGCGTCGCCACGACAGAAATCGGTTTTACGTGCGGCTATAGATGTTTCACAACAAAAAAACACTTGTATCGATAACAAGTTTTAATAAAAAGTTACACACTGTCTAGAACCTAGTAAGAGCAACAACATTCTAAGCTCACCCATCTTAAAACATAGTAACTTGCAAAACCATTTCATAATCTTCGTAAGTTGATACACTTACTAGATTCTTGAAATAGTTAAATATACATAGTAGGTTTTGAAATACGTACAGTAGTACTGTACCACTATACGTATTTATTATTTCTAATTAACTGAACCAGCTAACTTCGTTAGTTTTAGTCGTTCAGTGAGTGTGTAATTTTATTGCGCACTTACTAAACAGCTAAT
This sequence comes from Calephelis virginiensis, assembly GCA_002245475.1. Lineage (NCBI taxonomy): Eukaryota > Metazoa > Arthropoda > Insecta > Lepidoptera > Riodinidae > Calephelis > Calephelis virginiensis. The sequence goes on from NJDC01007447.1 coordinate 63,562, forward strand.
TTTGAGTTATCGCTATCTCCTTTTACCGCTAGTAATAGAAAAAGACAAAACACGTTTAGTACAGCGAGTTTGGGTTTTACATGATATTTCTAAGACTTGTCCATTTCTCGGAAAACGTTGTCTAACATCCCTCTTTTTCCATCGAGGGGTTAATAAAAAGGCTTTCATAACAAAACCAATATGTGGTAAAGGTAAGAAAATAAGCAGACTAATGGCCCGATTGTAAAAAATACGTGCCCTATAAACACGTAAGTTTACTAAGCGAACGTGATAATGGAGAGCACTGACATTTTGGTGTTGGAGAAAAGAATAAGCCATCCATAGCATGCTGAGCGATTCTGTTCTCTTCCAGAAGTAATATAATTAAAAAAAGAAAGCGTGTTTCTTCAATCTTTATATAGTAATATGAAAGAAAGTCGTTAGTTACTCTATTTATAACTCAAGAATAGCTGAACCGATTAGGCTGAAAATTGATTTGGAGGTAGCTTAGAACCAGGAGAAGGAGACAGGGTACATTTTATTTCGTACAACAGTGAGAAAACTAGGAAAAATAACATTTTAAATTTTCACATACAAACTGAACGAGCGTAACGAAGTTTTCCGGAACAATTAGTATTTTAATAAACATTACGCTGCTTAGGATTGGATAAGTGCCGGGTTACTGTGGGACACTGTGTCTTTGGCTAGTCTTAGGTACTCCAGTCGTACCTATCTCTACCGCTCCGGGGATAAGAGCGTAAAGATACCCTTGTTGTTAGATTGTTGCTTTTGATAGATTTAGATAGATTGTTGCTTTTTCTAAATATCTATTATGTATTATAGTTGTTGTATATAAATAGTTATCTAGATGGGATCTTAGTAGACGTATAGTTATAGTCGTGGTATCTCTTATACGTGATATTTAGATAAACGTGGTGCTAATTCTGATGTAATTTATCTATTTTATCACTTTATTGCGATTTCCAAGTAAAATCCGTTGGTTTTACATAAAATAATAACACGTATAATAATAACCAAGGATTTAGCGTTTCCGATCTGTAGACAATTTTAGATTTTTGGCCGCCTTATTGGTCGAGTGGCTAGCGCACACGCCTAACTACACTGACCAACTGCGAGGTTCAGGTTTTATTCCCGACGGGGGCAGGCATTTGTGTGATGAACATTTATGTCTGCATTTCCGGGTCTGGGTGTTTATTAAATATATTCTGGTATCTATTTAAGTATTTCTATGTATATAAGTATATTTATATATATATATGCATATAATTTGCTTACTTTGGGGTTAGATTCAATTCATGTAAAATTGTTGTCCAGGGATATTTATGTACATATACTTACGTTATTTATCTATACGTTACAAAATCTAAAAATTGTCCGATAACAGCGGCGAATGCGAGCCTCCCGCCCAAAAAAAAGTAACAGTGAGATCCGAGAAAGAAGGGGTTTGAAAGAAAGAGTTGATGTTAAAATGAGAAAGGGTATGCTCAGCTGGTTCGGTCATGTGGAAAGAATGACAGATGAAAGATTGACAAAGCAGATATACAATGCGAATGTGGATGGATGTAGGTACCCGAGGAGACCAAGGTTGACATCTACGATCAGATCATTCGGATATTACCCGAGGGTGGTGTCAAGAGTCTCCGAAGTGATTGTATGAAAAGGGTGATGTACGTGAAAAAAGCCAGACAGGTTTGTCAGGTTCGTGTAGTTTGGCACTTTATACCCTCTGAATATCCCGCAAAGGACATAGCGTGAAGATTTTTATGTATGTATGTATGTAAATAACGGGCGTTGAGCCTTCTTGTTACAGGAGAAATACGTCTGATTAATTGTCTTCCAATTTTATTCGAAACTGTTTGATTGTGATATGACGATTCTTTTAAGAATATAATTGGTATTATCAGCTAAAAGTAATAATATATAATTAATTATTATTTTTTCTTTTCCAGGTAAGGGATCTTCTCGAAACACACAACATGTAAGGTATTGTTTACAAAAACAATACACGGAATATTCCTTTATAGGTCAAGGAAAGTCAGATATATGCGCCAAGCTTAGTCTGGAGTCTTTAAAATGCGCGCCAAAGAGTATATACTACGTAATAAGAGGTGGGATTTCCTTAGAGACATAACAAACCCGAATTTTGTATAAAGTTTACTTAAAGTGACACATGTCACTTGACATAATATGGTGAAAATGTATAACCCGTATAATTTGAAAATAAGTCTATACGCATTCAGATATAAGGCAACTAGTGTTATATGATTTAGGCGAATAAAAAACATAGCAAAATATATATATATTTTTTTCATTTTTTATATGAAAGTTGCGAAAAACGGATGCGCGCTCTAAAATCTATCCAATAACTTTAAATTGTTTGAAATAAAAAAAAAAACTTTTAATATCAATTTAAAAGTGGCGAAGAACTAAGCTTCGTACGGCTTACCTACTTAAAAATTTAAGAAACGATCTTAAAAACCCCGTTTTTCAAAGTCCATTAAAATTGGATACATAATAGGATATTATTCATTTGTTTTTAAAGAATTTCAGAACTATAAAATGCTAGAAAAACCAGATACAAAACGGGTTGATATTTACCAACCATTAAACTGTGTCATCAAGATTCTTGTCGGTGTAAATCATGTTTGCGCGAGACGCATGCGCGATTGGTCACGGTGTTTCGCAAGGTCGCTTGCTTGGTCTCTTACTTTACTACATATACACTGCCAAGTACTTTGTTATTCAGGTTGTGTTGTTACTCTAACGTGCTAAGTAAGATTATAATTCAAGGTAAAAAACAAGAAATAGCCTTTTAAATGTTTAATAGCTAAGTGAATAATTCGCAACGCATGAATACAGAATTTCGTTTTTAAGGTTTGCCTTGTTTTGCGTTTTTATTTTGTAACTAAACGTTGTAATAGAGACTCATTTTAAACATCAACATGATAAAATTAAACTAAAATCGAATAAAAATATAATGACTGAGTAGTAGAGCCTCGTACACATATTTTAGGTGGGGGAATAAAGCTTTTAATAAATCTTTTAAGAAGCTAATGACTATCTTACATCTGCCATTGCTACTACACTGTAAGTCTACTCAAAAGAATGAGCATACTGAAGAACAGAGGCTCTCTTCCATGTGAGTCACAAAGGCGTTTTTTGCAGTGCGTCTCTGTGGCTTGTTAATGGAAAGGAAAAATCTTTCTCTTTTTATCCCATAGTACCTTATAAAATTACTTTGTTCCTTAAATAATACAATTCAAAATTTTACAGACTTAAACTTGGAAGTTGTTTACTGGACGGTTTATAACTCCATAAACCGTCCAGTAAACAATTGTGATCAGAGACTCCGTGAAATCGCTATTGATTATATATAATAAGACCAATTTCGTAGTACAATAACACTTGTAAGCGTTTATGTTTGTCTGTTGAAACAATGCGAATATATACACCATTGGAAATGACATCATACGCTTGCGCAGCGAGGATGTACGTGACTTTTATGTGAATGGCATTTAACTTGATGTCTCTGACACTGAGTTTTATTTGAGTTACTCTTAACATGATCTTATACGATTGGTCTAAGATCCGAACTTAAATCGGCCGGCACCGAGCTGATATTAGAATGAAATACATTTAGTATATAAAAAATCATGCTGAAATTGGTTGCCCAAAAGTTTTGTACATAATAATTTTAATCTATTTTTCATGTTTCCGAACTTATTTTGCAATCATATGTCAATGTGTTCGCAATAAAACAGCCCCTATGTTGTTACATATTTCTATTATCCAATCAACTGAAAGTTACTGACATAATAATAATAATATCCTTATTGTACACAAAACGCTATCACAAACATGAACATAAAGATAATATTGTACAATGGGCGAGCTTATCTCCAGCTACAGAGATTTCTACCAGCTGACCCGTAAAAAGGAAAAAACAGAAACAAACATAAACGTAGACAAGTGTAGATACACGATTTGTTGACAATGAAATACTTAACCAAATAATAATAAATATATATATAAACAAATACGTAAACATATACATAAACATATACACGATATACATGAACATAAACCTACGTAGATAATGTACACATATATAAGTATACATAATTATATACATAACTAGAAATTCAAAGAAAAAAAACAGACGACGATTAAAAAAAAATCAAATTTGTGAGAGATAGTGCTCTTTTAGTAGTTTCTTAAATACTATATAATAATATAATACTATATAATATAATAAATACATACTTGTTTAGAGCTTGCAACCCTGGTAAATAACAAGCAACCAAACTTCTGCACATTTTAAAGGTTTTTAACTTAAGGTCGTGATAAAATATTTGATACTGTAACATTTGATGGAAAATATTTTTTTAAAGAAAAATTAAGAAAATACTCTATCTATTATTTTTTAGGAAACCCATTTTTAGTATGCTTTCTTATACATATAATTTATTATAAAACAAGTTTCATCCTTTTATCAGCTCAGTGCACTTCGACTTAGGTTCGGATCTTAGACCATAATAGAATATTTATATTTACTTATGACTTTAATGAATACTGTTATTATGATAGCTATAAAACAAATGGGTAGACATAAAGTTTTAAATGGTAATTTTCTCAGTTTCATAAAAGTTTATAAATTTTCCTTAACATATGAAGAAAAATACCAAATAGAAAATGTTAGGAGGCGTTCGTAAGCAATGATAATTTTGTTACGCACTCAATAAACTAATTTTGAGTTATCGCTATCTTCTTTTAACTATAGTAATAGAAAGAAACAAAACACGTTTTCTATGATGATGATGATGAAAGGAAATAAGTAATCGCCTCTGTGGTCTAGCGGTTCAGTTGTTGGACTTGACTGCATAAGGTCCCGGGTTCGAATCCCGAGTCGGGCAACAAAAAGAAGATTGAATTTTACCAATTTTCTAATAAAAAAAAATGTTGCTCGGGATAGGATATGTGCCCGGTTGGCGATAGGCTTGCCACCTATCACATTATGGGACTTAGTATCTTCGGCTAGTCGTGGGTACCCTGGTTGTGCATCTGCCTACCTCTTCGGGGATATGGGCGTGAAGATACTTTAAGTAATTGAAAAGAGATCCAAGGTCCTTTTATTTATCTCACTCAAATTACTCGACAATTACTTAGTGGCACCGTTTTATGAGTCACGATTGGAATCAGTAATTAAAATGTGTAATTAGTATATTTATTTATTATCTTGGTTGGAAGCTGGTTTAAGCATGACAATGAAAAAAGCCAGCTCGTAAGTAGTCCACTCCGTAGTTGGTCAAATTCTTAGATTATAAAATTTGAAGTTGGAATATTTGGAGGTTGGAGCTAGCACAGGAAGTCCAAAGTTGAGCAAATTCGAATTGGGGTACTTCGCAAGTGATCCGATTCGAAGTTGTTACAGTTTGCATTTTAATAGGTGTAGTACACTTTAAATAGATTTTGACTAAAGTGGAATAGAAGTTTTAAATTAACATTAATAAAATACAAACGTTTTTTGCCGCAAACCAAAAACGCTTTTTCTATTTCTGCATCAGAAACATGCAAATGGTTCTCTGCAAGAACAAATGTTTTTTTAGACATTTTAGTATTTTTTTTTGCAGCATTGCCTACATTTTAAAATAATTTAAGAAGAACCGGTTAAAATATAATTAACCTATGAAAGTATTATATTCTCCTTGTTGGTTGTCTAGGTGTCATATTTCAACAGCTGTTATAGAAGAACATAATCTTCCATCTGAATTTATATCTTTCATTCATTCCTCAGGAAGAAGAATTTTCTTCCATATCAAAAGGTTGCCTGAAAGAGATCGCTAACATGGCGATAATAACAACTTTTTTATATTGTACTAAGTTTGTTTTACTCTTTTAATATAGGTACTTACTTGTAATTTCTCTGTATTTCATACGCAATAAAGAGTTACTACTTATATTGCTAAAATATTCAAGTACCTAGAAAGGGTGGCCTTTGCTCGGTATTATTTATAAAATGACGTTTTCTTAAAATGAAGCCTTGTTAAATCGATTTTTCGCTTTTAAAACCCACTTCATACCTACTAAATTTTAATAAATTCCTCGGGGTCGTTTCCGAGATACAGAAAAAAATATATGTACAAGAATTGTTCGGTTAAAGGTAGTAGACGGATTGTTATTCAATTATAAATGGAGCTTACTTAAAGATAAAATTAAGTAAAACTAAAGTGAGCTGACCCTCGTGAGACCTTTAGATTTTTTTTTATGAGCCATCAGCAAAAAAGCGGGTCACACGGGTCAATACGGACGAAAGAAGAACGCTTTTCCGCCGGAACACCCGGATGGAACGAAGTTCTCTCTCCCCCCCTCTCTCTATCAATCTCTAGTAATCTCTATCTCTATCTACCACTGTGTGGTCCGCTAGACCACAGAGCAAAAAGTGTCGTGACAACATTCTCGTAAGATTTTTTTCCGTCGAGCCCCCATTCACAACGCGCAATAAGGAACTTCGTTCCAAAAACGAAAACAACGCTTGCGACGTGAAAAGAAAACAAAGACACTTTCACATAATGTCAATAATTAATTATTTTATACCTATACCTAATAATATTGATTGAGATAGCAAAAAACTGTCTGAATGAATGACATTACCTAGTTACCGGTTCGTCGTAACTCGTAATTAGGTAAGAGACAATTGATGCACATAATTAAATTAATGATAAACACTAGATAATGTTGCTGATCCAGAAAAACCGCTAGTTTGCACGATACTGCAGACAAGTTGAAGTATTAGGGTTGCCGCTTTTTTTAAAGATAATCCTAAAATATAAAAATTACAATGAACCCTCGAAAAAACTTTTATATCACTATGGTTAAATTAGTTCAGAAAATTGTCAATCACGTGAGCTTTCAAAAAAAACGGCATCGAAACCGGTCCATTCGTTCAAAAGTTATGATGACACAGACAAATAGAATAACGTGCCCACACAGACACTTCAAACTTATAACACCCCTTGTTTTCTGTTAGTGATCAAAATCCTACCAATCCTACTAATATTATAAATGCGAAAGTTTGTATGTTTGTTTGTTATTCCTTCACGCAAAAACTGTTGACTCGATTTTAATGAAATTTAACACATACGTAGAGAGTAACCTGGATTAACATAAAGAATCGTTATTATTCCAAAGAATGTTTCTGTGGGACCATTAACCACGCGGGCAATACTAGTGAATAACAAACTAAATGGTGCATGTAATAAATAGAATACGTAATGTGATTTGCGGATTTAAAAGTTTGTGCATTGTTATAATAGAAGTGTTTTACATTAACATCCATATTCCTTATCTTAAAACGCAAAAAATCTATGCCTTTTCAACTGACTTTAAAAAAGGATGAGGTTCTCAATCTGACTGTATGTTTTTTTATGTTCGTTACGCGATTACTCAGACAATGGTCAACCGATTTTGATGGTTTTTTTTAAAAAACATAGATCATACTTTCAAGGTCGTCTCATATTCAGTTTATCATGATCCGACTAACAGTTTTTTTCATACTTAAAAGTGCATAATTTTTACACTTATTTTGATGTTTTCATCTCATGACTAATGATGATCAACTTTAATTCATAATCTACTAGTAGAATATTTATTATAGTATAGTATAATATAAAAACATAATATAATATAGTAGTATATTATTAATATTTATTATAGTAGGATCATTTCGAAATGGTTAGCTATCTATCAAGAACAGACTGATCAAATAGCGACGTGTTCCCAATGAAATATTTGGAGTCGATTTTTGCATTATTTTTTTTTACTGCTCTTATTTTTTTGGTTTTATTGATTCAATTATTATTAATAGTTTTTCATTGAAACTATTGAATCATTAACAATATTTACACCAATTGCGAAATTTAATTACTCAAGAGGTTTTTCAGCTTTGCAGCGCAGGATTACTTTTTGTCTATAAACGTGTGTTTTTTAATGTCATAAAATTTATCAGCTTGTTAGTATAACAAAAAAGTGTCTTCAGGCCCTTATTGAGGATGGGATAGGCATAGGCACAACCAGGGCAACCACGACTAGCCGAAGACAGTAAGTCTCATAATGTGAGAGGTGGAAAGCCTATCGCCAACCGGGCACATATCCAATCAAAACGATCTAATCAAACGTTATTTTTATCAGAAAATTGAAAATATACATTACCTAAGTTTTTTTCCCGACTCGGGGATCGAACCCGAAACCTCAAGAAGTCAAGTCCAACGATAAGACCGCTAGACCACACAGGCGATATTTACTCACTATAAAAGTAGTGAAAATTCATAAGCTTACCTGCGTATCACAATAACATCGGATCGGTTGCAAACAATTGAAAGACATTGTACCACATTCATTTTTATTGCCTATTCATGAACATTTAACGTCGCGATCATTTCGATACAATATACACACATTGTATTAGTTTTGTATAAAAATGTAGCAGATTAGCAAGATACTTTCGAGTAATAAACCTAACCACTTTCCCGGGTTCAATTTCCGGGTCGGACAACAAAAAGAAAATTTGGTTTTTCCAATTTTCTATAAAAAAATTTTGCTCGGGATTGGATGTGTGTCCAGTTGGCGATAGGCTTGCCACCTATCACACTGTGGGACTTAGAATCTTCGGCTAGTCATGGGTGCCCTGGTTGTGCCTCTACCTCTTCGGGGATATGGTCGTGAAGATACTTTTTTAAATTATTTTTTAACTTTTGTCTTATTTTTAGATTTTAAATCTGGGTAATTTTTAATTCCTTCAGTCCGTTACATATATTCTAAATAATTGCATACGGAAAAAGGAAAAGAGGATTCCGTAAACACATCACATATGTATATTGTTTTTTTTTTTCAATTCCTAATTTAAAGCTCAGTTGAGCATGTGGTTAAACGGTTCTAGTTATTGAGTACACATTTCAGAAAAAAAAGTATCGCCATTTTTGGTCTAAATTTTGATACTTTTGTCTACAGTGTGACCGTATACATAGATATAGCCAAACAATGGCTAACCCTGCTACTTTTGAAGTGCTACCGCTACAATTGATTGCCAGAAAAAATCTGATCGTTTGTAGCAGGTCCATTGATTTGTTTTGGATTCGCTGTAATTGACATGTCGAAATGGAATTCCTTAAAAAATCCGCATGTATGTGGTGGACCTTAATGAATGCAAAAAAAAAATCTTATCATAATGATATTTAAGCAAATTTATTGCAACTATTTGTCGCCCATTGTTTTATTTTTTCGATTTACTGCACTTTATAAGCATTATTATTGAAAAATATTAACATTATGTACTTCTACTACACATAAACTATATAGTTACCCAATTTCATACTCCTCCGTCAGCGCAATTTCCGTAAAAAGGGGTCCAGAGTTTTGCTTCATGTATTAATTTATTGTAATATGCTAAAGAAAACGGCAGCTATATCTTTACTTGCGGAACTAGTCGTCGGTGCGTTTTAAATAAGCATCAAGTGACAACCCTATTGACAGGCATCCATTAATTGTAAAAGCGATGAAAATTCATAGGCTCGCGTGCGCTTGCGCATCACAATAGCATTACGCGCAAACCGGTTACAGACAGTAGTGACAATGTACCACTTTTAAGTTTTTTTCAAACACATTTCTTCTATAGAAATATATAGGACACGTTCTCTCAGCTCTGTGCAAATGTTACTTCCTTCCGCTATTGTATAAGTTCCCTCTCATCCTGCAAAGTTTGTTAATGTCATGAAGTGAGGAAAAGAAGTTAAGGAGAAAGACGATGCACAACCAGAGCACCCACGACTAGCCGAAGACACTAAGTCTAAGACACATTTTCGTTTTTTTTTATCTGGATCTGGGGTCTGTATCGATCTGGGGTTCGTACTCGATACATTGAGATACCCCGATGTCGGATGTACTGTCCGATCCGGTGAACTTCGTATCGCTAGTCACTAATAGCTACTAGCTTTTCCTCGTGTTGGTCCGGTGTAGAATTGACCATCTGCCTTCCTTGCTATGCAGCGCGTAAAAGGCGAGCATAGACCTAGACTAACACCGTGACATCTGACTAGGTGGCAGAGTTTAGCAGCGACTCGCCCGGATTGGTACCACCGCCTTACCTATTCCTGCCGCCATAACGTCCAACGCTTGCCGTTGACGTGTTCCGGTTAGGAGAAGAAGGTAGCTGGTAAACTTACTTTTGCTCGAGGGTTACCATCCCGGCCTCAAGTTAGCAACGCACCACTACCACCTTTGGTGTCTCTAGGCGGTGTGAATTTCTTACCATCAGGAAATCCGTCTGCTTGTTTGCCTTCGAATATCATTAAAAAAATTAGCAATTCGTAGGGATTAAAAAACAGTTTTTCGCATTTTTCAAAAGAACTTTCCTGACTTTTACTAAAACAAGAAAAAGTAATTAGTAAAATTGGTCCATCCATTTAGGGGTGATGTGACCACGCGAAATGGAGATTCGTTTTTTAGATTCAGTTTGTACATATTAGGGTCGCCTTTGTGGCCTAGCGGTCCAGGTGTTGGACTTAACGGCATGAGGACTCGGGTTCGACTTTCGGGTCGGGCAACAAAAAGAAAATTTGGTTTTTCTAATAAATTAACGTTGCTCGTGTTTGGATATGTACCCGGTTGGCGATAGGCTTGCCACCTATCACATAGTGCCGTGGTTGCTCCTCTGTCTACCTCATCGGGGATATGGGCGTGAAGATACAAGTACAACACATATCGTCAATAGCGGAATCAGCGTTGTGGTGACGTCACACTTTCACGGTCTATTGATGTCGATATACTAATGATGTACTGGTTTGTTAACTACTGTCCAACCAAGTGCTTTGTCCTCGTGAAAGTCAACTCTACTATATTTTTTTTATGTTATAGGAAGGCAAACAAGCAGACGGATTTCCTGATGGTAAGAAATTCACGCCGCCTAGAGACACCAAAGGTGGCAATGGTGCGTTGCTAACCTAAGGGCGGGATGTTAGGCCTCGAGCAAAAGTAAGTTTACCGGCTACCCTACCCTCCGAACCGGAACACGTCATGACGTTATGGCAGCAGGAATAGGTAAGGCGGTGGTAACAATCCGGACGAGTCGCTGCGAAACTCTACAGGTGGTAGAGTTTCGTCGTCGTCAGATGACTCTTCCTCAGGGTGTCGGTATGTAAGCATATTCTTGGTAGGAATGTCAAGCAAATTCAACGTAAGCATTACATTCGTATATACATATCTTCACGTCAAGTCCCTTACGAGGTAGGCAGAGAGTATAGAGTGCCAAACTTCGCGATCCTGAGAAAAATGTCTGGCTTCCGTAACATTTATTACGCCACTCTTGACACCACCCTCGGATAAAATCCAAGCGATAGATCGTAGAATGTCAACCATTGTCTCCTCTGGTACCTACATCCATCGTATCCACATTCGCATTGTATATCTGTTTAGTCAATCTTTCATCTGTCATTCATTCAACATGACCGAAACAACGGTGCGTGCCCTTTCTCATTTTAACACCAACACTTTCTTTCAAGCCAACTCTTTCTCGGGTATCACTGTTACGAAAGCCCTCAGTGACGTCAGTTAAAAATAGAAGATGTCGACTTAATGACTGATTAAAAGATCTCTCTGAGTTTGGCCATAAATTTTAATAATTGCAAGTAAATGTGTATCTGAAATATGAGTATTTAATTATCTAACAATAGTTATTTTTATAGTTGATAAGTATATAATTTACATTTAACTATCTTCATTGGAACATAAAATAATTAATAATACCAATATCAAATTTCCTTAACCTTATTAACCTTATTTAATATCATCATCTTTAAATTTTTCTTGTTAAATTATCATTATTGATATAAAATACTATAATTATCATAATATTATTATCCTTACTTATGTTATAAATGCAAAAGTGTTTTTGTTCGTCATTAATGCAGGTCATAACGGAGCGATATTATGCTATCATTTTTGCGTGTGGAGAATATAAGCTGGAGAGTGATATAGGGTACTTGTACCTAGATGTATAAACAAGTCCCCGCTGAAAAGAGAAGTAACTTTAACTTGAAACACTTTAAAAGTAACAAGTAGAACATTTACACAATGCGAAAGTGTGTTTGCTTCTGTCACAAAGGAGCCATCTTAGTGTCATTTTTGTATGTGGCGAAAGAAATTTAAAGAGTGATACAGGCTACTTTTTACCTCAATATTTAAACAAGTCCCCGCTGAAAAGAGAAGTAACTTTAGCAAAAAACTTTAAAAGTGACAACAAATATTAGAACTGTATAAATGCGAAAGTGTGTTTGCTTATGTCACAAATTAGCCCTGGTATCATTTTTGTATATGGAGAAAGGAAACTAGAGAGTGATATAGGCTACTTTTTATCCTGATATCTAAATAGGTTTTTAGAGAAGATCTAAATGACTTTACTAAGCAGGTATAACCATAGGAAATACCTTTTAATAATACTAATAATATAGACTTCAAAAGCAGGGTTTTCGATTACGACTCGATAAAAAATCGAATACGATTTCTACAAATAAATAGTGAATAGAGTTTTCTAGGTAGTTAAGTTCATCACCACTTTAAGACTTAACATCATTTCCATTCAGAGAAATTATTTGACATTGTAAAAAAGTAAACAACAAAAAACTTAAAAATTAGAGTGGGGTCTAGCAACTGCAATTACGCGCCAAATACGCAACAATTATAGCTTACGCAAGCACAGATAATCCACCGGTCAACCTTGACACTTCACAGTGATTAGCTATGGCCGAATCAAGCTATTCAATCGATTGACTAATTTAATAGACGATTATACACTTCCGTTCAACCACGATTTAGAGAAACGAAGGGCCTTTCAGTTATCTTGATAAATAAATGCAAATATTATTTTTGTTTAAGGGTGTAGACACTATACTGGTACACCATGCTGACACAACGATGCTCAACAGTTTAGCGCAACTTTCATATCAAAAAATAAAAAAATAAGTTTGCTATGTTTTTTATTCGCCCAAATCATATGACAGTAGTTGCCTTATATCTGAATGCCTTTAAACTTACTTTCAAATTATACGGGTTATAATTTTTCAATGTATCTATGGAAGTCCCGCCTCTCATTACGTAGTATTTATATACTCTTTGATGCTCAACACAAGAAACCAAAGTTCAAATCATAGAACTTTATAGATTTGTTGTATTATGACGTCATATAAAGCAAATACTTATGTTATCACTACATAGTATAAAACAAAGTCGCTTCCCCTGTCCCTATATCCCTTTGTATGCTTAAGTCTTTAAAACTACGCAACGGATTTTGATACGGTTTTTTTAATAGATAAAGTGATTGAAGAGGAAGGTTTTAATATTTCATAACCGCTAGTATTATAATAAAACGAATATTTTTCCAAAATCATCAAACAGACATAGGTATTTATTACAACGGAGTCTAGCAAATAATCAGAAACGCAGCCATTTTGAAAGATAATCGCAATGTTAAAAGTCAAGCTCAAGTCGAGTTGAATATTTTAAAAACAAGTTGTCGCCTTATAAACCTCCTACATCTTGACCTTATGACCTTCGATTGTCTGTCAAGCAAATATAGACTTACTGTACGGCATTTCACAGGAAAATTCAGCTATTTTGCTGTAACATTTATTTTAATGATTTAAATCAGAATTCAGACTCAACTAAGCGGTATTCATTTGAAGAATTCTGGTACAAACAACATAATTTAAATATAATATACAGTAATATTATGTATTCTAGGATGTTCTTGTCTTTTTATGGCAGAAGATAACAAAGCGAAACTGTTAATTACATTACATTCTAAAAGCTACCCGTGGGTACGCCAGCGTATTCAAGTTCTTTGGCAATTCCGCGGAGACCCTTTGTTGATCATGATGATGAAAGTTAACCTATATCACTCTCCAGCCTTCTAGTCAGAATGCTGGTTCTGACGATCCCTAAATGCAAAAAATATACCTGGTGTCATCTGCAGTACAATGGTGATCTGCAGTGAGCGTTAATTGCGATTTTTAATCTTTATCTACTTCAAGTATTTAATGTACTTTAACTAATGTTCTTATTTTTTTGACCGCTTAATACCTAGTTCCTCGTAGGCGGAGTGCAATAAATAAAGAATTCAAAGAGTATATAAATACTACGTAATAAGCAAACCCGAATTTTGTATAAAGTTTACTTAAAGTGACACATGACACTTGACAGATAGTTATAATCCGTTTAATTTGAAAGTAAGTCTAAAGGCATCCAGATTTAAGGCAACTAGTGTCATATGATTTAGGTGAATAAAAAACATAACAAACTTAATTCTTTTATTTTTTTATATAAATGTTGCGCCAAACTGAAAGAAATACTCTATTTTTTTAGGTTTTGGCAATCTCATTAGTATTTTGCCATTAGTCAAGTAGAAATTTGCATTAAATTTTGTATGAATTATAATTAGTCATCAGTCATAAGTCGTCAACAAGTCATGTCAGGCTCTTGAGTAAAGCGGTGGCTTTTTTACACAAGCTCATATAATGAGATTTGGCGGCACGATACGCTAATTTCTTCATGATTACCTATTTCATTTGTGCCCTTTCACTGAACAAAATTGTACAAAATGCCACCAAAGTTGACTAATTTCACTCAATATAAACACGAAATTCAATAATTATGAAAAAACTTCGACCATCTTTTCTCTCGATGGCGCCAAAACGCTACTCTACTTTTAAATTAATTTTTCCCTTTCCGGGACCGGCTAAGACCATCTGGCCACGCATTCACGTCTTCTGTATCAATAAATTCTTTTTCTTGTTATTTATTTTCAATTCACTTCTTAATTTTCTTATTATCTTGTTTTCCCCCTTTTTAATAGCTATTTTCTTTAATAAATTCAGAGGTTATTTAAACAATTGAATACGTCTTTAGTTTGTAATTTGTTAAAATTTTCATATGTTTCTTACTTAACTTTCATACTTACTTACTTACTACTTCTTTTATTGTATGTCATAGCCATGAATGTCGCGATTATTTAAACAAATTGTAAAATTAAAATGAGTTTTGGTGCCATCGTAAATGGTCGTATTTTTTTCATAATTATTGAATTTCGTGTTTATATTGAGTGAAATTTGTTATTTTGGTGGGAATTATATTAATTTTGTCCAGTGAAGGTGTACAAATGAAGTAATCATGAATAAATTAATGTATCGTGTATTTCCTTGCTGCCGCCAAATCTCAATAGACGAGCTTGAGTAACGAAGCCACCGGTTTACTCAAGACCTTGTAAACAGACTTTGTAAACAGTGACAAATGACTGAAATAAAGACTTAATTAATACCGAAGACATGGCAGATTGGCCCCGAAAGCCAATTTGGCCAAGCCAATTGGCGAATTATTTTTATTAATCTTTTGTCCTCTATCTCTTATACCAGTTTAATATTACGTAAACTCACATCTTAATATTTCGTTTCTTTTGCTGGTTTCGTCTTCAATCTTCTTTCTTATCTAGATATCTGCCTTTTCAGTTGTGATAAAATACTGAAGTAATCTCTAATTTTTCCGTATTGTCTAACACTAATAAGTATAGTTTATTTACAGATTCACATGTATTCATTACTAACTAATCTTTACACGATATTACACATTACATTCATTAATTTAATTCTTATAAATTTTTCATTTTCTTCTGTAATCTTAGATTGGATAGAACCCTCGTTCTAGCACGTCGTTATTAATCCAGACGAGGTTATTATTACTTAGATTACTAGTGGGCGATAGACTTATACACGATGATGGAATATTTTTTGATAAAATATATCATTTTAATTTTAGTACGGAATCTAATTTTCAGTGTTTTAGCAACATCCCTTCTAGTCTAAAACCGATACAATACCTACTTTACCGGGAACCCAAACCCTTACAGGAAACTAAATTTATTTGTCTTGTAGACTACAAACGTGGCGATTCTGTTGGCCGAAGACGACTTCTTGTTTAATTGTCACTATTACGTTGATACTTTATATAACTTTATTGTTAATTTAAAAAAGACATTATAATGTTCCACATCATTTATGTAATAATATGTTAGCTTACTGGTTTTGCTTATTACATGCGCCGAGGATGAAGTAATAACCCAAATCAGTAAACAAAATAAGAAACATATAAAAAAGATTAAGTGTTTTTTGAAAATATAAAAACTAAACAGAGACAGGAACGCTTTCAAATCAATGTCAAAGTTATTTAAAATTATTTAAATTAAAATTAGTAATTGGTAATCCTGTAATCCAGACACATAATTGAACTCAATTTTTAGTCATTTTAAATTTTAATAATATCTATACAGTTAAAGACGTTCTAAGTTGTAAACACATCTTCTAAGTTAAATAATAATCGGAAATCTAAAATCCGTATGGACTAGATGGATGAAAAACAATGTATACCTACATCCAGAATTTACAACCGCGTAAAACCCCTATTAGAGACAGACTTGCTAGAATTTTGTTGCTAAGATATTCTGCTCAAGATAAAAAAGTAATGTTTGCCAGGTGACTAAAGGCTATTTCACAAATTAATCTTTATTAACTTTAGTTTATGCCAACAGAATTACCACCCTATCAGCCAAACTAAAATATGATCAATACAACCGGTTACCAACCCGTCAGCCATTTTCTAATAGACAACTGGTTCTCAGTATTTCAATTAAGATTTCTTGCGCTTTGCGTGTCATTATACGTATGTTAATAATGACCTTATTTTTAATCTACTCAAGGGAAATTTTATTACAACAGATAATAACATTTCTACGTTTTTATCCAATTATGCAAAGTAATGGGTAATGATTTTGCCAGCCTATGCATATATGTTGTGCTGTACAACTAAGTTGGTCAATTCAAATTTTGGATTGGTACGGTATCAAAGACTTGCATGTTTTAAATTGTATATAGAAAACAATGTATTTAATGTTTAATTATATTTTTAATGGTTTTTAATTAATCAGTAAATGTATTTTTTGTTGTAAATTTAAGACGCAAAGCAATAAATTTTATCAATGATTTAAGATGTATAGTATGAAGTTTTTCGTCAGTTTTCGGTATAAAAAATGAATAAAAAAGTGTGGTTATAGTTTACATGTATGGTAAGGTTGTAATAAATTGCAATTTAACCTTGTCCATCTTTGTTGTCAGTTATAAAAACGTACGCAAATAAATGTCTTTAACATGTTCTATGCCATAAGATTTCCTGAAAGAAGTAGCAGTTTTAATGAAAAGGCTACCTTTGATACACAATAAGCTCGTAAGAGGCGAGCGTAGGTTAAATAGGTCGTTACTAATATGATCACTGGTGGTAGAGTCAATTGCAGCAACATGCCGGGATAGGGATCTGCCGCCATAATGATTCTGTAACGTTATTTTCCGGAGGGTAGGGTAGCCGGTAGACTTACACAATTGGCGTAACATCCCGGCAACAAGATAGCTACGCAACTATAACATCAATAGTATCTATAGGCCACGTCTTTCTCTTACGAATAGGATACCCGTGTGCGTTTTAGCTGAACCCTCACATAAAAAATGTTACGTACTATCATCAAGTAGTAAATTTAGGTAGGTTTTCGATACACATCCGGGCAGCATGACGAAGCTCGCGCGCACACGTGCAGCTATGGCTCGCTCCGTGATGTTACCTCCCCCGTAACCCGCGCGGCCGTTGTTTATCAAACAATTCGCACTAGAAACCACCACCACCCTGCGATATGGCGCTCGCACAGAGTTTTGATGCACGGATTATTTTCATTTTGTGAGTTTTTATGTTTTACAGTTACTATATTTCTTAATATTTACTTGCAAATATTCAAGTTTCTACCTGTTTATTAAGATTGAAAAACGTTTATTGTATAATATGTGATAGACATTATTGCCTGTGATTCAGGGTCTGTGAGTTTATTACTTTTATTGCTGTATATATTTAAGTATTTCTGTATATTAGTTTCGTTGACTGACCCATAGCTCGAGCTTGTAATTGGCTGACTTTTGAAGCTAGATCAATTTGTGTAATTTAACCAGTGAACGCTTTTAGCCGCTTCTAGGCCAAATGTGCAAGTCTGATTGTATCGATACATATCAGAATAATGATTCTGGACTTAGGCGCGATTGATATGTATCGACGTAATTTTTTTGATATTTTTATACAACCTCTAAACTCAAAAATGGCTTAAATCAAAAGCAGAAAAGGTATCAGATTAATGGTTTTAACAATAAAAAACACATTTTTTTTTATTTTATTAAACTTGACCTGCGGGTTAATCCTGAATCTTTATTATATGCAAAATTGAAAGCGAATTGAAATCGGACACTTATGTCATTTTAGGTAAGTACTCTTAAACACAATACAAGCGAATTATAAACATTTAGTTAGTTAAGCAATAAAGTATTTTTTCCGGCTTTGTTATATCTTTTTTGGAACTACATGCTAATTTACATAATCTGCTAGTACTATGTTCAAAAGTATCTAAAATGGCGTATCCTACTCCAATTTCAAATTTGCAGAAAATAAAGTTTTAAAAGCAATCCTAACGTTTGGTTGTCAATTCAAAATGGCCGCTGCAATGAAATGGCGTACTTAATACTTTTTTTGTTAAACCAGAGATTAGTAAATATATTGTCTTTGGTTAAACTTACTCGATATCGTTACCAAATGCAAAAATTTTTGAGTTTTTTTATAGAATCTTGATACTTAGTTACTACCTACGTTTTAACTCATATAAAATACGTTTGTTAACTGTTGTTTTTTTTTATATTACAGGAAGGCAAACAAGCAGACAGATTTTCTAATTGTAAGAAATTCACGCTGCCTAGAGACACCAAAGATGGTAATGGTGCGTTGCCAACCTGAGGTCAGGATGTTAGGCCTTGAGCAAAAGTCAGTTTACCGGCTACCTTACCCTCCGAACCGGAACACGTCATGACGTTATGGCGGCAGGAATAGGTTAGGTGGTGGTACCAAACCGGGCGAGTCGCTGCGAAACTCTACCACCTAGTCAGATGTCACGGTGTTAGTGATGATAAGCCTATACTCGCCTTTTACGAGCTGCCTGGCAAGAAAGGCAGATGGTCTATTCTGCAAAGGAGCCCAGACCAACATGGGGATGTTTGAAACATTTTATCAGTTTATTAAAGTAAATTCTAGCTAAGTAATAAATATTATATTTTTTGGTCTTTGTCGACATTAGATGGCCTGATAAGTAATAAATTTTAACAACGGGAAATGACTAAGAATGTGATTTTCAAAAGTTAATGGATGTTATTTGCACAATTTAATACAAAATCCTAACAAATTAGAATTGTTTTAATGGGAACCTTGAAATACTTAAGAATAGCAGTTACAGTAGGGTTGTCAGGTTATAATTTGTTGAAGTAAAACTATTTATAGAATCCGAATAGTAAAAAATAGTTACGTATGCAATTTTTTTATAATATTTTTTATTTTGTTGATCTGTTGTTTGAACTGTTGAACAAAATTTAATTTATCAGACCCATTCAGACATTTTTTGAATTTTAAGATAGCAAACAAATAGTTATTCGACTCTTCTGATGGTAAAAGACAAACTTTACTGATATACTAGAGAATAGACACCATAGATGTTACTGGTAATCACACAGCACTCCACAATCTAATTCACTTAGATAGCGGGCTTTGGTTCGTCGCATTCCAACAATGACTAAAGACAATGATTACCTTATCTGACTTCCATAGCATAAAAAAGATTTTGTTTTTCCGCAGCTGACTTCTAAAAAACAACATTTTCTTTTAATCAGAGAATAAGGTCAAATCTATTTGGTTTTTTCCCTAAAAAGATTAGTCAACCTAATTATGTCTTCTTTATGGTAACCACGATTATTTATCTAAATAGGTATATATTTTGTGCCTACCCAATTTATGTCACTGACTTGGCATTATTACATTCTATGTTAAAACTATTAGTTTGCGGTAAGGTATTTTAGTTGGAGCACAGTAAAGTATTTATTTATTCATTCACGACGATTTTTTATTACACGTCACCTAGGTTTTATCCGATGTCGGACTTGACTTCTTGAGGTCCCAGGCTCGATTCTCGGGTCGGACAACAACAAAAAAATTTAAATGTGTATAGTCAATTTTCTCATAAAAATACCTTTGCCGGGGACAGGACACGTGCTCGGTTGGCAAAGGGCTTGCCACTTATCAATTCGTGAGACTTAGTATATTTGGCCAGGTTGTGCCTCTGCATACTGATTCGAGGAAATGGGCGTAAAGATACATTATTTTTATTATACATAGTATTGTAAAAAACAAAGATCGTTTCCAATCGATTAGCTCTGCAACTATTAAACCGATTTTAAGGATTATTTGATTGATCCAACGACATATTAGTTGGTTATGATTTATTAAATATTGTCGATAGTGATTACGTCGCATTTAGTTTTATACTCTGCTCAATAAAGAATTACAAATAACAAAAAAAAGAATATTTTTCCAGAATATCATGTGAAAACCCTAAGTTAAAGTGAAGCACGGCAATTAAAATGTGTATACACCAACTGATGTAATTATTGAAACTCATGAGAAGTTTCTCATGTAGGTGGTGACCACTGCGTAATGAAAATGTTGCTTATACTGTCCGGAAATTACTAAATTGCTATCCTATCTATCCTAAATAGTTTATGTTACTCTATGAAACGTCAAAACACTTTGTGGGCTTTCTGATGGTCACAATGGCAGAAGGTAGTAACAATTGCCACTGACAGGAAGACTAATTTAGGAAGAGTTCGTCTACTTCCTTTACCTATGATTGTACCTATTTGTCATATTTGTTAAAAAGTAAGAATACTAATGAATTACAATCTAGGAATACTTTCAACTTGTAAAATGTTAATTACTTTGATAATGCAAAACTTTGCGTGTAAATGAGTTTAGAAATGTCAATTATTTATAGTGTAGGAGGTAACTGTGCATTCCTATTCGAGTACCTACCCCGTTTCTTCATCGTATGTTATAGTAGTAACATTTTTACTAGCTGTTGCCCGCGGCTTTGACCGCGTGGTTAATGGTCTCACAGGTACATTTTTTCGTGATAAAAACTATCCTATGTGTTAATCCAAATTACCCTCTATGTGTGTGCCAAATTTCATGAAAATGGCTCAGCAGTTTTTGCGTGAAGGATTTTTTTATACAAGAGGAGGCAAACGAGCAAGTGATCACCTGATGGAAAGTGATCACCCACCCACGAGCATCCGCAACACCAGGAGTATCACAAATGCGTTGCCGACCTTTAAGGAATGATTACGCTCTTTTCTTGAAGGTTAACAAACAAAGACTTTCGCATTTATAATTTTAGTAGGATGTGATAGGCTAGTGAACAAGCACTCGGGTCTCCTAATGGTCAGGGGAAACCGTAGCTTGTAGATACTACAGATGTTACTGGTGCGACGCTGTTCTATGTTAGACCTATTATGCAAGTCTATTGGCTCTACCCTAACCTTAAGACTGATATATTATGCCGGCAGGAATAGATATGCACAGCATTCGACTACCAATGGTATTGTTCGTACTGACCTATTTTAACCAGTGCTCGTCCCTTACGAGATGCCTGACAGAGAGGCAGATGGTATTTTCTACTCAGCGGAAACGGAACACTGGGAATACCTACTATGTAGTAGGGTAAATACCCACTTAAAAAAACTTGCAAATTCGCAAGCTGCTTTATTTGAAGGTTAACTTTAAAGGTATATGACATGAACCTCGTTTTTATAATTTTCAATATTGTTATTTAAAACCATTCATGTCAAATGTCGTTTAGTTCTTTGCTAGTTTTTGATGAAACATAGTCTATTTTATTTTTAATAACGTACCTGTGTACCAATGAATGATTTTCTTACACTTTACAGTTTTGGAGTTTATTTACTTGATTACAAAGAAACAGAACCTCCAAAATATATGGGTTGCACTCCTGGAGTGCCGGCAGAAGTGAAAATTTTTTGATACTTTGGAATGGTTAGGGAATTATTTTGCACGAATTGCTTTAATTATCAGTATGAAAGTACTATCATTTATGTGGTAGAATACAATATTCATTTATTCCGCTATCATACACAAACATACACGAACATTCGCGCAAGCGCCCTGCGCCGTCTTACGAATTTTCGATTAGGCCACGTGTCCTGACGCGAGTTTAGACGTTTTTACCCATTCCAATAAAAGTGCACAACGCCGCGAAAGAAGTTTTCACTTCAAAAATATTATTTTGACGTATAATAATAATAATATACGTTGAATGTTATTATACACATTCTACTAAAATTATAAACTTGCTGTTGTCTGCTCCTTCACCCGCGTTTTAACAGGAACCCGTTGTGCGATCGGGATTAAATTAAAAGTAGCCTATATGTTAATCCAGGTCACAATTTATCAGTGTTTCAAATTTCAGACAAATCCGTTTAGCTATCAGAATGTGGAAGAGTAACAAACATCCACACTTACATACTCACACTTTCGCATTTATACTTAATATTAGTAGTATGAAAAAAATTGTGATAATGGAAGGGTGTTTACTACTCTTTCCCACACAAACTACTGAACATATTTAGCTGAAACTTTACAGGAATATAGTGTATTCATAACAATAACATACAGACTACAATTTATAAAAAACCTAAATTGGTAAGCAAGCAAATCTGCTAGTGAAATCATATAATAGAAGTCTAAGCTTCCTGATCCACATTTCCAGACACGCGGCAGGGTTTCAAGCCAAGTTCAAGAAAAGGAACTAGCTAGCCAGCACATAAACCACTTGGTGCCGCTTTTGACCGTTCTATTACTCATAATCTCTTTAACGTAAATTCATGAAACTATATGTGTTTAATAATGTTCTATAAGGACATCTAGAAGCCTTAATTTCATGAGGCTACCTCAAACGGTTATAAAGATATGAAAATTTTAGCACTGACTGACTGACTAACTTAAGTAGAGCTACTTAAGTCAGTCAGTGCTAAAGCCCTTAAGTTTACAAATTCACATATTTTTTTTAATTGTGGCGTTGGAACCGTTACAAGCAGATATTTGAAACTATTCAATTTAATTTGCTATATTTTTTCTTTACAAAAAGTAGTAATATTTTTATCATTATATGGATCCGTAGCATGATATAATATATTCTTATTTGGTGTTTTTATGGTATCGTAATACGAATAAACAAATACATTTCCTTGCGACATAAGTGGTGTTATAGATAACACGATTTTTTGAATCGGAACTAAAAGAAAGGATGTCAAACCCCTAGTGTAAGAATTTTTTTCTAAAAGCCATAAAACTGGAATAAGACAACAAACGATATAAACTTAGCATAGTTTCGTTTCGTTCATTTAATGTTATTTAAATCACCTTGATAAGTATTTCCTTTCTCATTTATGTACTTTTATCTAAATGGAATTCGATTGACGCTTGAATGGAAATATACTTTTTAAATATTTCATTATTTTTTAACCTATGTTAGAAGTTGCTGAATTCTCGCAAAACGATGTTACACAGAAAATGTTTGAGAACTACTGGTGCCACTTGTGCAGTAACCAAGGTAGCCACGACTAGCCAAAGACACTGAGTCCCACAATGTGGTAGGTGGCAAGCCTATCGCCAACTGGGCACACATGGCCCAATCCGGGCAACGGTATTTAAACAAAATCATGAATCATCTGACTAAGTGGTAGAGTTTCGCAGCGACTCACCCGGATTGATACCACCGAATTACCTATTCCTGCCGCCATAACGTCATGACGTGTTCCGGTTTGGAGGGTAAGGTAGCTGGTAAACTTGTTTTTGCTCGAGGCCTAACATCCCGGCCTCAGGTTGGCAATGCACAATTACCACCTTTGGTGATCGTGAATTTCTCACCACCACGAAATCCGTCTGCTTGCTTTCCTTCCATTATCATAAAAAAAATCAATGCTTTTTTGCCTGACCCGAAGATTGAACCCGGGACCTCAAAAAGTCAAAACAGACGCCGGACCGCTAGACCACAAATGCGATTTTGTAGATGTAGCTAAAATCTCAAAACTTGAAATATTTTCTTGATAATTGTAAAAGGTTTTTTTTTCTTACGTTTTATGTGATTTAGGTAGTTATTATTTTTTACCTGTTTTTTAAATTTTCTGCGTTTAGAATAATAATTTATTCAAAAAAGTTATAAGCGCAATAATCTAATCTGTCTCTCTAACTCTATTTCTCGTTCCATACCATAATATTGTATGGAAGAGATTTGGCGATAAGGCCGCCTTTGTTGGTGTAATAGTTTAGTTTTTAGGGTTCCGTACCCAAAGGGCAGTAACGGAATACTATAACTAAGCCTCCGCTGTCTGTCTGTCTGTCTCCAGGCTGCGTCTCATAAACCGTAATAGCTAGAAAGCAGAAAGTTTCACAAATGATGTGAACTTTGCCGCTATAACAACAAATACTAAAAAATTTTAAAAAATGTTAAGGGGTTCCCATACAATAAACGTGTTTTTTTTTGTACTTTTTGCTCAAAATAAAAACGGTAACAGGTAAAGGTTTCAAATTTCACAGAATATTTACTTGTATGTTACCTTTCAAAATAAATAATTAAATAAAATAAGACGGGTTGCACTCCGGGGTTCCGTTTCGTTCCGGTCTTTGTTCGTTAAGCATTTTCCCCGTGTTGGTCCTGACTCCTTTGCGGAATAGGCCATCTGCCTTCCTGCCAGGTAGCACGT
This sequence comes from Calephelis virginiensis, assembly GCA_002245475.1. Lineage (NCBI taxonomy): Eukaryota > Metazoa > Arthropoda > Insecta > Lepidoptera > Riodinidae > Calephelis > Calephelis virginiensis. The sequence continues at coordinate 88,341 of NJDC01007447.1, forward strand.
AAAATGCGAGTATAGGCTTACCGTCACTAACTCCGTGACATTTGACTAGGTGGTAGAGTTTCGGTGTTCGGTGTCTCTAGGCGGCGTGAATTTCTTACCACCAGAAAATTCGTCGACTTGTTTGCCTTAGAATATAATAAAAAATAAAATATAAAAGAACTGACACACTTGGACAGGGCGGAGGAACCCTTGAAGTTGTCGCCCGTGTTCAGCACCGGTGGTCATTTCGCAGCGTACTTACTGAGCCAATTTCAATCTATCGCTATCTTATTTCAATGAAGTAATAGAAAAAGAGAATATACGTTTAGTACCTACTTTCAGATTCAACTGCACACGACATTTCTATAGTCGGTTAGTCTGTGCCTAACGATACATTGTTTTAAATGTCACAAGCTACGTGCTAACTAATTTGACATGTTTAAAGTGGTCTATCTCTTTTATTTTTGTTTGACTAGAAAAAAAAACATACACTTAAAATAAGTTCAGTTTGAGTTACCACCAGAAGACTTACCACCATTGTTTCGTCCTAAAGAATAAGTAACAAAAAGCACCACATACAGCAGACGTTCCCTGATAAAACGCAAGTACCTCTAGGTAAAAAGGGCCCATCCACCGGTGCTAGTACCTGCAAGGTGCTAGTATGCACCAGTCGTGGACGCCCCCTCCAACTTTATCCTAGAGACAGCGTTGCCAACTCTACGTATTTTTACGTAGATCTACGTATTTGAGACCGTTTTTGCGTATCTACGTACTTCATTTCAAAATCTACGTAATTTCTGTCCAAGTTTACGAATTAGCTATTTAGTTACACTTTAGGGTAAATAGTTCTTAATTTCGCTATTTTCGAGAAAATATATTGAAAATAAGTGTAATATCGAACACATTAATAAACTTATTTATACAGCTTAAACTAACCGTAATCCTCTTTATATAAAACACTTCTTTCAGTTCTTTCTATTTTTTTTAATTACCTATCTAAAATAAATTACGTACAGTCTAAAGAAACAACAAAAAATCACGCCTAATATACAATAGAAAATTAACGAGAAAAAATATGATCGCATCTATGTTGCCCTTTTTCAAAATTACTGAATTTTATGTACCTACATATTATTATTAAATCAAATTAATCATTTGTGGTTGCATTTCGCATTCAATTCAAAATTCAATTAAACTGCAAATATGAAGTATTTAATTGTAATGTGTCCGTATTCAGTTAACGCTAAACCAAGACCCTGACATGACTTTCTATAATGAGTTGCGGTTAATTTAAAAAAAAAATTATATAACTATATAACTAAATCGAAACTAAATTATAATTTCAGTAATGTACACATGTTGATATATACATATTAAAAAATAAAAAAAACCTTTTTGGATGTCGCTACAATTGGAAAAATATTTTTTAATAATGGGGAGCTTGTATTCCTGCAATAGGAATACTAAAAATCTATTAAGACTTTGATAGAACTTGGAGTAATCTTAATATATATAAATCTCGTGTCACAATGTTTGTCCTCAATGGACTCCTAAACCACTTAACCGATTATAATAAAATTCGCACACAATGTGCGGTTCGATCCAACTTGAGAGATAGGATAGCTTACATCTCAATTTATCGCGGGCGAAGCCGCGGGTGACAGCTAGTATCAATATAAAAATTAGGACGATAAGTGACAAAAAATTTACAGTATATACCTAAGCATGGAATTGTTGTGAAAATATAACCCGGTATCTTTATATTGATGAAAATTACGGTGAATGATTCGTTACGTACATAAAGATCGAGCTTTTAGGTGTACTTAAAAAATACGTAGATCTACAAACTCTTCATCTGTAACTTTGATCAAATCTACGTAATTTTGAAATCTGGCCTACGTCTTTTTCAAAATGCTAGTTGTCATTCCTGCCTAGAGACCCCAACACATATTATCAGATACCGCCAATCCGATAACGGCGGCCAACGTGAGCCTCCATCGTAATATCGTTCTATAAGACAACATCCTACACTGACTATATTGTCGCCGCCGGTCTCGACTACGAAGAACTTTTTTTCCGCCCGGCAAGCCAATACCTAACCAAGCAAACCCCCGAGTAACCAAAAACCTGAATCAAGTCCAGTTCATTTAAATAATGATATCTCGGGCTAAACACTCTCCTTGCCCTCAAAGTCCGGTGAAGTTGTAAAAACCGTGAGTTTGGCAACACATTAGCCATTAAAAAAAGAGGTAAAAAGTTGAGATCCAACAATCCTGACCCTTATCATGCAAGCAAAATCGAAGCCTATAACGTAATGTGAAGGCATATAATGCGACAAGCCGTGCTAGATTATCAACCAACAACGACGTGATGACATAAGTGGTTGTCAACTTGAGTTCAGATGGCAATTAATAGTAGACTAATTTCTTGATATTAAGATATACACGCAACGCGGCTAGCATACCGGTAAGCAACCAAACGGCCACTGACAAGAGGTAACCAGCAAAGCATAGTCCACCTGGAATTATCGCCAGACGAACGAAATGTCTTAAGTGCGGAGTGACACTCCAGTAGCCACGCCGCTTCGAAGAAGGTTAGGATCTCGACATGAAACTTGTCTGCCGCATTAAGAAAGTCGAGAGTAGAATCGACTTTTGCTTTCAATGCCGCTGCCGCAGGTTGCAAGTGGGACACTTTCTCGGCCATTTATCTCGTTTTTATTTAACCTTTGGTAGTTTCTATGAAAGCCACATGAGAAATGATTAAAGATAATTAAATTAACTTTTTAAATGAAACTTACACTATATGTTTGTTTATGTTTATTTATTGTTAGATTTCAAAAGGAGAAGAAGCTTATAATTCGACTAATTATTTTTTTGTGTATTTGTCATGCGATTACTCGGTCAATAACAAAAAAGATTTTATTGATTTTTTTTGAAAGGTAGGTCATGATCTGAATTTTTATATGCTATCTCAACATGGTCTTGATGAAAATGTATGGCTTATTAAGATAGAACAAAAACCACTTGTTGGTTATCGATACATTTTCAGGGAACCATCTCGAAATAAAAAAACAACGGGTTGCACTCCAGGAGTGCCGGCAGAAGTGAAAACTTGAATATTAACGTTGTGCATTTTTGATATTTTGGAATAGTTAGGGAATAATTTTGCAAGAATTGCTTTAATTATAATTATCAGCATGAAGGTACTATCATTTATGTGGTAGAAACAATATTCATTTATTGCGCTATCGTACACAAACATGACAACACGAACAATCGCGCAAGCGCCCTGCTCCGTCTTACGAATTTTCGATCTGACGATCTTACGTTCTGGCGCGAGTTTAGAAGTTTTTACCCATTTCTAAAAAAATCCGCAACGCCGCTAAAGAAGTTTTCACTTCAAAAAATCGAAAAAATATTTATAAAATTGCAACGTGGCACTGAAATTGAAGTCAGTTTTTTTACAATTTTAGGTAGCGATTGTACTGTGCTTAAGTTATTTATCGTATACTAACTGTTGAATTGACTTTTCCTGGTTAGTGGTGGAAGCAAAAGATTGTCCTGAAGGGTATCCTATATATTGACCTGGGGGGTTACCATAAGGTCTTAAAACAGTATTACTTTAATAATACTAATTGTTATCAAAGAAAGACACCCTTATGACGTTATACTATAAAGTTGCTCATAAAAGCGAACATTTAGCAAGATGGAAATAATACTGCTATAAGCTTTCATGGTAGGGACTCTGATCTATAAACTACTACTACTCAACATCTGGTAAAAATCGGTTTTCAATATCAACCTCAGACCAATAAAAAAAGTACTTGGTTATTTATCTGAGAGACCAATAGACTAACATCTGACAATCAATAATCCTAGTTTCGGGTTCGATAGCCTGTATACAATACGTAGCAATCATTGTTTTTTTCATGTACAGATTTAGTTACTGCTGTATGTATACAAGTTATTCTAGAATAGTAGAACATTAAACTTATTCTAATTCATCTTACAGCAGCGGTCGGCAACCTTTTGGCAGTCAAGGGTCACAAGGCGGCAAAATAAACTAAAGGTGGACCACACTTGTGATGTTTACCCTAGAAGCTAAATATATGATTGGTCATATCCCATAGAAAAAAATGAAAATGGACACAGAAAAGCGCAGGCTAAATTCACTGGTTACACCCGTTTGCCAGAATTTCATTTGCTATAATTTCATCTGCTATAATGGTCAATAGGTATAATATTGTTTCTCATAATTTCATATGTCATACTCATTGTTCACTATATTAGTCACGTGCTAGAAACTATGTTTCCCATAAAGTCAATTTCAATAATATTATTTGCCAGCATGATTGTAAGCCCTATTATCACAAGTTATAACATCATCTATATATATAAAAATCAATTGCTGTTCGTTAGTCTCGCTAAAACTCGAAAACGGCTGAATGGATTTGGCTAATTTTGGTTTTTAATTATTTATTCAAGTCCAGG
>NJDC01007447.1:96451-113025 GCA_002245475.1 Calephelis virginiensis
TTGTACCTCTGTCTACCTCTTCGGGGCGTGGGCGTGAAGATACTTTTTTTAAATGGATAACAATACGTATGGCACTCGTATAAATATGGAAACTAATTTTAGGACAAAGAAGAGTATGTCACAGGTATATTATGGTTAAAAAAACATTCGGGCAAATAAAAATTCGGGCAAATGAAATTCTGGCATTTGAATATATGGCATATATTCTTCGGGAAAACAATAGACGACCTAAATTCACACTATAGGCCGTATATTATATGGTCAACCGCGGAACCTTTATGCATTTATTTTGATGTATGTACCCTATTTAGAAAACATTATCGGGCCGCAAGTTGCCGACCGCTGTCTTAGACTGTACTCCGTTTTCCATGGCTTCAGTGGTCTAGCGATCTGGTGTTGGACTGGACTTCAATCTTCATCAAATTGTGCTCGTGCAATCAGGATTAGAAATGTGCCCAGTTGGCGATAGGCTTGTCACTTGTCACATTGTGAGACCTAATGTCTTCAACCAGTCGTGGGTGATCTGGTTATGTCTCCGCCCATCTCTACAGGGATACGAGCGTAAAAATAGATAAGATTTGGAAATAAGATTCAAATTTTAAATTGATTAATGGCAAATGTTATCGCCCGTCCCAAATACTAAAAACTAAGCATTTTTAAACGCGGGTGAAACTCCAAGCAACAAAATATTGTACACTTATATTTACTTATCTCTAAACAGAGCTATAAATCAATCGTATTTATATCGCAGAACAATTTTCAAGTGAAAGTTCTACGTGACGTACAATTAGTGTGTTTAATTATAAAATGTTTCGAACATACCGAATATTGTTGCTTCAATCAGTGAGCAATTATGTGTACAGTCATGCAAATAAATAAGACAGTTTATATATTATCTAAACCGAAAAAAACCGTAAAACCGTCTCCGTAACAAGCGCCGATTAATGAAAGTGAAGGCATCTAGGCAAAGGGTCTAGGGTCATGACATTTGACACTTGATGCTATATGTCTATCCCGTAAAGGACTTGGCTTGAAGTTATGCATATAGTGATAGATATATCGTGATAAAAATAATAAACCCTTAACTATATAAACACTTTTATCATAAGTATTTTTTCATTGAATATCTTAGGAGATATCATAGTTTTAAAATATCCCTACAGCAAAATAATGAATAACGCACCTTTTTACTGTCGCTTTGAATTTGAAAACACATATCGTGTTTTCATAATAAGGAATACATTGTATGTTTGAATGTATATACTAGCTGACCCGGCAGGCGTTCTGCTATTTCAATTTTTCTAAACGTGATTTTATTAAAAAAAATGGAGTGAAGCACCCTCATCACTTAGGGTTATGAAAAATAGATGTTAAATTGGAGGTTGACATTGAGAATCGTCTCAGACCTACTCAATATGCTCACAAAATTTCATGAGAATCGGTCAAGCCGTTTCGGAGGGGTACAGGAACGAACATTGTAACACGAGAATTTTATATAAGTATAAGATATTGTTTAGAAACAGCTGTTTTGACAAAAAAAAACATGTTTTTCATTAGGTAAAATTTTCCATATAACGGGGTTATTTTAAACTCGATTGGTTGTTATGAAAATTTTAATATATGGCTTAAGATATAGTGCCATAACAGATCTGTAATCAAGCAACCACTGCTATGTTTAATACCTTAACCTTAAAATTGAAAGGTATTATAACCTTTCAATTGCAAAAAATGGATATCCCGCTTAACGTCTCAAAAAATGGTCTCGTTATCTACCTGTACCTAATTCTAGTGTTCTCGATTTTAGTATTTCGATTCGAGGCCAGAATAATCCTGTTTTAAGCCTACGTATATCAACAAGCTCGTTAAAGTTGAGTGTCGGTCAACTTCTCACTAGCACCGTGACCAAATTAGGTGGAAGAGTTTAGTAAAAACTTATTTGAATTAGTGCCATCATACCTACTGCATGTATCACTGACGTCATGCTATTAGGAATAGGTAATGCAATGCACCTATTCTAATTAATAATTCGGAGCCGCTCAATGTCCGGCACTATCGAGTTCCGGTTATTCGACTGACTGACTTAATAAGAGCTCAATATCTGGACCTAAATCTTGCAACTAATTCATCACTACATTGTATTAAACAAAGTTGCTTTCCGCTGTATGTCAATGCATAGCTTAGATCTTTAAGTATCTTCATATCCCCGAAGAGGTAGGCAGAGGCACAACCAGGGCACCCACGACTAGCCGAAGATACTAAGTCCCACAATGTGATAGGTGGCAAGCCTATCGCCAACCGGGTACATATCCTATCCTGAGCAACATTGCAACATTTTTTTATTAGAAAATTGGAAAAACCCAATTTTCTTTTTGTTGCCCGACCCGGGATTCGAACCCGGGACCTCATGCAGTCAAGTCCAACAACTGAACCGCTAGACCACAGAGGCGACTAAAACTACGAAACGGATTTTGAGTCGGTTTTTGTAATGGATAGAGTGATTTAAGAAGGTTTATTTTTACAATAACATAGAAGTTTCTCCACTCCTGCGAAGCTGGGATGGGCTGCTAGTTATATACAAATTTGGTATTTACAAAATTGTATTTTTACCTATATAAAATCCTTTAATTTTTTTACTATTACTATATAAAAAATCGTTAAATCTGCTACAAAGCTCCCATTTCTTGTTTCCAGGAAAACATCTTGTTTTCGCATCAGACCCAGAATCAGTGAAAGATGAATTCGCATTCGACAACCCAGGCTTCAGACAGGAGGAGAAGCACTGGCATAACGAAGCACCAACGCTGCCTCTGAGCGGAAAGACCCATGGTCTTGCGGTGGAATTCACGAAGCCAGAACAGAGCAAGGATGATTCTTACTTGCATGTGAGTATATCTTTCTATTCTTAAGCCCCTAATGTTAGACGGAGTTTATAGACAGTAATTATTCGGCTATGCATTATTTGCACCACTAGAACAAAGTCCCGGCATTAGCGCGTTACTTGCATACAATAGTATACTAGTTGACCCGGTAGACGTTGTTCTGCTATATTTTTAACTAGCTGCTACCTGCGACTTCGCCCGCGTTTTCACAGAAACCCGGTGTGCGATCGGGATTAAAAATAGCCTATATATTAATCCAGGTCACAATCTATCTGTCTTCCAAATTTCAGACAAATCCGTACAGCCATTCGAGCGTGAAAGAGTAACAAACATCTATACATCCATACTTACAAACTTTCGCATTTATAATATTAATAGGATGTGATTTTAGTGAAAAAAATTGGGGTGAGTCACTCTTGTCACGTAGGGGTATGAAAAATAGATGTTGGTTGGTTCTCAGACCTACTCAATATGATCATAAAATTTCATGAGAATCGGTCAACCCGTTTCGGAGGAATACGGGAACGAACATTGTGACACGAGAATTTATATATAAGATGTTCTTCTTCTTCTTTTATAAATTTGGCTTTTAATCGTTTTTCACGACTTATTTAGCCAATGTCAGGTACGGTGTAATGTTAGACGAAGTTTAATTGACAGCGATTATTCGGCTATGCATTAATTGCATCACTAGACAGGGTCCCTGCACTAGCGCGTTGCATTCTATAGTATACGTTAGACGGAGTTTAATAGACAGCGATTATTCGGTTGTGCATTAGTTGCATCACTAGAACCGAGTCCCTGCACAAGCGCGTTGCATTAAAATGTCATTAATATTTGGCGCGTAATTCCATTTTGTTTTTTACATTGAAAATTGTTATGAAATTTGACAAGTAACTAAAGCAATTTCTTTATTTCGGGTACTTATTTCAGTATAATCATTCAAAAAAAAAATTCCATGACATCTAGTTGTACTACCTCCAAATAAAATAAAACTGAATAGTCCATTTGTAAAACCTTAGTTGTTGATGCGGCGGTGGATGCTAGTTACAAACATTAAAAATTCGCAATAAACCCTGTCTAAGCCTACATTTCATGTAACTAAGCACCATCTCGATAAAGCCAACTTTTAATCAATGAAATGGGTCCATCCGGTTAAAATTTATAATGCCACAAACAGACAGACAGACACACACGCAGACATACACGTACACATACATACATTCATTTCTAAACAGATTTTAAAAATTTCCGTATTTGAAAGAGTTCACTTAGGTGTTGCATTGTCACTACCTCTGAATCTGATGATGGAATTTCAAGGAAAGGGTAATATAATTTATATTACCATGTCAAGGACGTCAAAAAAACTTTATTTTTGTGTATCCAGTTGCAGTTTTACAACGCTTAAATTATAATTGTGTGACTTCAGCTATTTCATTTTCAAAAAAAACTTTATTACTTTTAATAAGGACACATTTAAATATATTTCATAAATAATAGGAATAATAGTTGGAATAATGACACATTTAAATATGTTTAATAATAGGAATAAAAATAGTTTCATAAACCAAAATTATTGATCCCACAAATGTTACAAAACTTCTGTCAATAATTTATTCCCTACTCGGTAGGGCTGTTAAAACTATCGATATCAGATTATCGACATATTCCATATTTCTTATCTCATTATCTATAATAATTATATCTGACCACATAGTTCGATATTTTTTGTCTATACTGCTTTGTATTTAGGTATTATTTTTGTATTTTAGGTATTTCCCATTTGTAGTATACGCTTACAACTTATAAACCAATCATTCTTTTGGCAATCATATTAATAGTTTTCTCTAAATCTTGTATACCTAATCGAAAATATATCTAACGGTCTCGTATTGGCGTTGACTATATGAGCTCCAGGGATCGATTTGCGCTTCGGGCTACTCAAAATGTGTTCTTTTTATTTTTTTAATACAAACTGCAGTGATTGAGTTTGGACTTAGGATAAGAGACCGAAATATAAATAGGTTTGCCACCTCTCGCATTGTGAGACTATATAAAAAAACTAAGACTAAGTCGTGTCCTGGTTATTTAATTTATACTCATTAATATTTCATTAATGTCTTCTAACCATTCTATCTCTACTATAATGACGAATTTAATGTGCATGTACGTATAACCTACTTCCTAATTTGATTAAAATGACGTATATTTCAAAATACCTTCGTAAATAATCTTATCGTAGCAAGTATTACTTAAATATTTCATAGTAACATCTATTCTTACTAAGTGTAATAAGCTATAGATAATATTATATTCATTATTTGGACGTGCTTAAGTGAAAATATCACTGAAAGAAAAAAACTCATTTAGTTTTTTCGTCGCAAGAGCTTGTTCGCGGTGCGCTCGTAATTTAATCTGTTAATTCTAAAGCAGCGCCATCTTCATTGTACCAAATATATTAATTACTTTTTTACTCATAACAAACAAGAGTCAAGATAATTTTTTTCAGATGAAAGGGGATTATCTCGGGATTGACACTTACTTTGATAAATTTCACTACATTAGTAGTATAAAATAAAGACGCTTTACGGCTTACGCTATCTATCGCTATGTACTAGTATGCTTAGATCTTTAAAACTGTGCAACAGATTTTGATTCCGTTTTTTAATAGTGGTTCAAAACCTTTCTTTTCTATTTTTAACAGACGTTTGCCCCTCATGTGAATTGCGAAGCTGGGACGGTCTGCTAGTTAGTGAGTAAATACAAAAATATATAAAAATCGTTGCAATGATTTCAGGAAAATAAATTACATAAAACTTTAATATGTTTACAGGTATATAAGTTGCTTCTCCATTTTAATCGACCCTAAAAAGGAGGCTATTAATTCGAGCATCTGTTTTTGTACGTATGTTTCTTGTGCGATTTTTCGGTCAAGAATGAACTGATTTTCATGGTTCTTTTTTAGAAAGGCAGATCATGATTTTGATCTACTTTTAGAAAAAAAAAAATTCAATTGCAAGCTGGTAATGAAATTTAAACCAGTTTTTTTGGAGTTTTACTGCGCTTTATTTAAACAACTGCTGATTGTGATTTCATTTATTAAGATTACTGTTATATTTTCTATGTATTTCATAGTTTATACTATATTTTCAAGTTGCATTTTTAAACAGCTAATTTAAATTTATTATCTCTAAGTATAGGCGGATAATTTCATTAAATTCAGGCATTTGATAGTCCCATTCTTGAGATAGGTTATTTGATTAACACATAACAACTTTCAATCGTCGTGATATTTCCAAACGGATAGGAATTATTTGAATTTTTGATATTTTCCATCGTCGGCGCTTGGTAAAACTTCCAAATATTCATATTTTTAAAGAAAGAAACACTTGTACTGTTTTACTTATCACTTATAATTTATTAGGTACTTTGTAATTAGTAGTAGCCTACCGGTTTCGCTTATACAGCATCATATGATAAAATAAATTATAAGTGATAAGTAAAACAGTACAAGTGTTTCTTTCTTTAAAAATATGGATAGGAATTAGGTAGGTATTTTTAATATAATACAAAGTTGGAGCTCAGAAATTGCAAAATTGGAAACTGTAAAAATTTGCCGACGTCTATAATCGGCAATGATCTATTACCAGCAAATGACCCACATGTTTAATAAAAAGCTGCTGAAACACAGGAATACCGCCAGTATTCCTTCATATTTACTAACTATACGTTTCACTTGCGCCATTAGAAAAACATCCGAGAATGTATCTCTCCCTAATGACTTACACAACTAGCCGTGCATAATTTCCTCTTGATGTACAGTCAGCCGAATAATAAATTTACAATCTAGCCCGGGGACGTTGTAAAAGTCTTTAGACGTACACGACAGTAGTCATTTCGAAAAAAAAATTACATATATTAGCGCAAGGCGCCTATAGAATGTCGAGCCAAAGGTGTAAAAACCGCAAGGTTGGCAACGAATTAGTCATTCAAAAAAAAAGTACTGACTCTGAAACTTCTCATTTTTTCTGAACTTACTTTAGATGTGTATAATGTAAATAGATAACTTTTATAAATATATCAAATTAGTCAAGTATACTAACTTGTGTAAGGTTTTCAATCATAATATTCATACCACTGAATTTAACTTTTGTAGAAATGTCGCATACAAATTTTTATACAAGTAAAAATCAATCAATAGAATTGATCAATTTCTATCACTCTCGCTAAAAGGAGATAGCGATATTATGAAAGAATAACTACATGCATGCACAAGAATTACCACTATTGCCAATTATTGAGCCTAGCATGTTAAGTAATACTCTGGTGATACGTTCCGCATACTTGACCTAAGAAGCTCGCCATTTCTTTCACTCTCTTCACCGATAAGGATAGGAAAAGAGTATTTTTAAGAGAAAGTTTGAAAAACAAACACATTTGAACTCAAAAAATCCATCTCAAAACAACCTAACTCAACTTCATTTTCGTGTCGTTAAAGTAAATGAAAATGTATGCGTTATTACATGTAGCTCAAAAAAACTTTTCGGATTTAGATTAAATGTTGGGACATTTCAGAATCGTCAGCCCTTCGAAAAATAAATCGTCAAAATCTCATTAGTAATTTTCTGTAGTCAGTTTTCCAAAAATTGGTACTGCTTTAAAAAGAACTAATATTATTTAAAAAGATAATATATTTATAAGTATATTGAGCTGAGTGTACCAGCAGTGATCAAGTAAAAACAGGTTGACGCGATACGAGGTAGGCGCAATAACAGCACATTCCGATCTGCATTCCAGCGGTACACGTAACTAATTGATCTGAGAGTCCAGATTACTGCTGGAATATAGCTGAAACTTGAGTCTTGCGAATACAAAGTACTCGCAAACAAAACGAGAAATAAACAGCAATCACAAAAAAATGGTTTTGAATTTCGTGTTTCTCAGTGTAGGCGACGGAACAGATTTTAACGAATTTTGGCTGAGATACAAATTAGAACTTATTTGCCATTATAAGCTTCTTGCATTAGAAGGTTGGATGAATTACTTTCTAAACTTAATTATGCGGTAACATGACGATAGCAGAAATAGGTATACCGGTGATTTTTGGTGTCGGGATGTAATTACCCCATCGCCCACTAGTGTTTACTGAATCATTCTATGAGTGCAGTCTGTCATTTATCTAGGTCGTAAGGAACTCGTCTCACTCGCTCGCTCTCACAGCTCACCTGGTACCGCCGTTATACTCTTTACAAAACGCCATCAGAATTTACTATATTTACTCAATATTTGCCAATTTTTATTTCTCGATCCCACCTAACCCGACAAGACTTGTTTATTAAAGCTGGTGACCACCCCTATGCTGTACTAAATTGAGAAGCAGAAACACATCAAAAACCAGTCAGTACAAAACCGGTGTTGGTTGCTAAAGTATCTACAAATAGTCTTTATCTAAATATACACATTATCCAAATATACATACAAATCTCTGAACATGTAAGTTGCTAAGCGTTAAACGCTAAACCACTTTTGCATTTTTGTAAAGGTATTAGAGTGAGTAGGAAAGGCAATTCTTATTTTTCTACAAATGGGTTTTTAGACATCTGTCAATTTCAAAAAAGAGATGTTTATGGGTGGTTAATCTTGCCGGGCCAGCTAAAAATCTGCTATTATATGGTAATATTTTATTGTGATTGATTTCCTTTAACATATTTGACAGATAGTTATGTACGTCAATGTTAAACAATACCGTAATTCCAAAAATAGGCAGTTTAAAGTTTACATGGACCTATTTCTGTGAAGCCTATATGGAACTCTCAAAGAGTATATAAATACTACGTAATAAGAGGCGGGACTTCCATAGACACATAGAAAACCCGAATTTGTTTAAAGTTTACTTGAAAAAGTATAACCCGTATAATTTGAAATTAAGTCTAAAGGCATTCAGATATAAGGCAAATAGTGTCATATGATTTGGGCGAATAAAAAACATAGCAAACTTATTTTTTTTATTTTTTGATATGAAAGTTGCGCCAAACTGGGAACTCTCATCCAGTCAATATTTATAATATAAGTCGTCAAAGGAAATCATGCCAAGGTCTTAAGTAAAGTGGTGTCCTCATTTCTTAAGTTCATTTAATAAGGTTTGGCGGGAACGAGGAAATACACGATAGGTACACTAATTTCTTCATTATTACTTCACTTGTGCACTTTTACTTAACAAAACTGTGTAAAAATTTCATTTAGTACTTTCCTTTAAAGGGTTGGCTGGAAGAAATTTCTTTTATTAGAGATAAGCTCGCCTTTTGTACTTTGTTTTTCTTTTTACTTATAAGTATTTTTTTTGTATCTAATATCAGTTGTGTACAATAAAGAGTTAATAATAATAATAAGAAAATACCACCCAAGTTGAATAATTTACTCAATATAAACACGAAATTCAATCATTAAAAAAAAGCAACGACCGTATTTTCTTTTGATGGCGCGAAAACCCAATTTAATTGTCTTCGGTTTTATATGCAAGTAACAGTGCATATTATATTTGAGTTGTGAGTTATTTGAGTTCGATGTCATGTAGGTAAGTTATGATCATTGAACTAAAGAAGATACTATCACTACGATGAAACTAGGTATATCGTCTCTTTAAATTGAGTGAATTGCAAGTATTGTTGAATTTGACAAATTAACGACAGCAAAAAGAGAAACCGACTTATGTACATGATTGGTGCGTAAATAACAAAACAGCGAAACCGCTGAGTGTGATTGGGCAGCGACGCGTGACAAGTTAAAACTGCAAGAAATTTGACAATGTTCCCACCACCATAGAAATAGGAATATATAAAGAAGTGCAACAATGTTCTATAGCAAATTTAGTTGTATACATACCGTTGGAATCGACATATGATTTAACATCTCTTTGTCTCTTTTAACAAATGTTTATATTATGTATGCCGAAAGAGATAACGACGTTTTTGTCTATGCTCATTTTGGCGTCGATTTGAAGTGACGTCATGACAGTTTTCATGTTTGCCAAGAATCCATATTTAGTATTCAATTTTTATAGTGATGTGCTATTATAATTTTCGATATTTAATTTTACGTTCCCAGAAAAGAGTATGTGGAATATTTGGCCACTGAAAATGTCAATCACAGTCTAGCTTAATAAGAATTCTTTCAAGTGCTCATTTAAAAGTAGAGACAGTGGTTTGAATGTAATCTGATCAATTTTTTTTGTAATAAATATAAAGAGTTAACTTATATAAATAATAAACATATTTGCACGCCACAATGTAAAAAAAACGTGCTCGCAAAAAGTAAACAAATATTCTTTCGTTTAATTACATTTCCCAATTTATGTATAAGCCAATTGAGTAGCACAAAGTAAGTCAGGTGATAGTTGCGATTTCTTTCGGTAGGTAAATAATAATTCTTATCTATTTGCCTAAACTTAACTATCAATCGTCACTAATAGGTCATGTATCGATATCGGTACTATACTTTTTCTGGATAGCCTTCTAATATCAAAATGGCAGCCATATTTAGTAGCCGACGGCAGGCTTTTTTCGTAGGTATTTCATGTCCATATACTAAGAGGTCAATGCCCACTACATACCAACCAAAATTCGTTCCATACCCACATGTTATAATTATATAATACAATGACGTATATTTTTTGGCACTGACAGTTAATAGGTATTTTAATTTTAATTTCTTTTTTTAGAATTTACTAGTGACATTTTTAGTATAGATAGACGACGCGTGCCAATTTCTTATTACGAAGAATTGTTTAGTTTTTAATGTTGAAAAATAGCAGGTACCTAGTTACTTTATAGAAAACCTAAATTGATAAAAAAATAAGATAATAGAAATTACAAAATGTTTTAAAATGTATTGTAAATACTGTAAAACGTGATATTTCATAAAAAAAATATATATCGATAAACTCAGTAAATTACCGAATAACACAAGACACTACGACCATGACAATAGGTAAAAAATCGACAAGGTCACGGCAACTGTTAACGGAGGAGTATTTTTTTATTGATTCAACTTACTGACCTAGTTGTACTCACGTCTTTATTAAGAATAAAGTCTAGCATTCTTTTCCTTTTTCATTTTGTACTTGTATCTAGTGTAGGTACTGTTTGTACCTATATCTGTGAAAAAAGAACATTTAAATTTCAAAAAGTTCGTAAGATCATAATTAAAGTATTGATTTTGTCTACATATTTGTAACTAAAAAAAGTGTATTTCTATTTGTAACTATTTTTATAACATATCAGCGTCCTGCCCCGGCTTCGCGCGGTTATGAAATATACATATAAACCATCCTCTTCAATTACTTCTAATAAAAATTCTATTATCTATTAAAAAAAACGCACCAAAATCCGTTGCGTAGTTTTAAAGATTTAAGTATACAAAGGGACGTAGGGGCAGAGGAAGTGACTTTGTTTTATACTATGAAGTGATAGTGATAATAAGAATACACTTCGTTATTAAAATATGTTAACTAAACAACGAGTTGCCAACCTCTACTCAATCAAGCCTTTACTCGAAAAAATAATTATCCATCTATCCTGCCCTTGGTGAGGGCTATCCTGCCCTCTAAACTAAAACAGAGACTGGCAAACACTTAGATGATATGACACCCAAAATAGGCAGGGCAACTTGTGATGATATGCTATTTGGTTTCACTTTTCACTTGATTGGAATATTTACCAATCTGTGGCAACTTTATAACATTCAGTTGTTATTAAAATTTTATTGAGTTTGTTTCAAATCAAATCTAAAACATTAATAATGTTTAAAAATAAAATCATTTACCCATTAAGAAGTCGTTCGAACAAACTCGTTTACGAGGTTCAAACTACGCAATTGTTTGCCTAAGATTAAAATTGTTCACACAGAATCACTTATCCGGGTTAAAGGTATTAAAGAATGATGTCATGTTGCCTTTGCTTTAGGTATCTGTATGAAATCATAATTCCACTAGAGATGTAAAGATGAAACATCGATATAATAATATTAAACTAAAACTGGCTATCTAAGGACAACGCTGCTTGCTATAACTTTGTTATAATTATTGTGTATGAGATTATAAATACTTCCCAGAATCATTCCACCAAGAAAGTAATAAAAATATCTTTATGTTTTTTGCAAGATGATGGACTAAATTGATAGAAAAAACTTGCAAACTTATGTCTTAATATTTTTAAAGTTGTCTTATAAATCAGTGATGTATCAACTTTGCAAATTAGTATCATAATGAACTATTTTCGATAAAATAATTAAGAAAATAATGAAAAATATATACCATATTTAAATATAATCGGACTGCCATAAAATAACGGTTTTTGTGGCAGTTACATAACGTAGTTTTTGCAATACAACATCGATAAAAAGTCAAAGATCGATAAACACCGACCATCACTAGCAACAACCTAAATTTAAACCTATCGAACTGGCTTCCTTGTAAGTCATTTGCAATGTTAAGTTTTTGTTCCCTTTTGTTTCTACATACATGCATGTGATATAAGACGCGAAGTATACTATCTGTATATCCTCATGTACATACTTAATATTTACATAATTAATGCTTCGTATAAACAATATTACAGTGAAAGAAATTTGTATGTAACATTGAGTGTATTTTCATAGGAAGAGAAAATAAGCAGACGGATTTCCTTATGGTAGTGAATAATCGACGGCTATAGACACCAAAGATAGTAATGGTAGACTGCCAACCTAAAGCTTGAATATCTAATTACCAATTAGAGCGATAAAGAGAATGTCATAGTACCTAAACATCTCGGTTGCCGGGAAATTTGTTTCTTCATTTGTCCTCGTCACTGACCAGGTTTGAAAACTGGTGATTTCCAATCCAATCCAATCCCGGGCTACCTTATTTTTAAAAAAAAATTGAAAACAGTTTTTTTGTTGTTTCCGGGTAGTCATGATATTATGAAGTAAAGTCGAACACTGGACGAGACGATTAAAACTGTAACGCCTCAATTATTATTAATAAATGGACTAAAGGTACTCATAGACTATAAATCGATTTTATAGTCTGTATTATATCGTACCAATTTGAGCGTATTAAGACTGCAAGAAAAGATTTCGATTTCAATAACGTAGGTACAAAAAAAAAGAGTATTTTCAGGTTCATGTGGCAATGGGACCACCAGGGCAGTGTGCTCTTTCACAACACAAATGTGATTCTAAAACTCGGTTTAGAAACTACGGACAGATCAATTAACATACATAAAAACATATAGGAGTTGAACATAACCTTCTCCTTTTTCCAAATCAGTTAGTAAAGACTAATGTCAACTTGGAATACTCGGAGTACTTTAGTACTTTTAATGCTGACTTTCCTACTTTCTACGGATTTACTTTGCTAGGTACTTTTTTCATTGCGGACTTTTTTAGGGGACTTTTCTACAGAAGCCACTTTAGAAATCGCTGTTTTAGACTGTTCCCAACTCTTCCTGTATGGATAATGAAATTTTATTTTTATGTTTTTAATACATATTTGCAGCGTTCTCGCGTGCGCCGAGTTAAGCTATGGGCACGGGATTTCACGGGTTTGGGGCTGACATGTGGTGGGGGAGCGAGGGACGGGGTCTGCGTACACTCCGTGTTGAGGAGTGGACCGGCCGCAGCTGCCAAGTTACAACCTGGTAAGATATTTTTTGTTATCTGGTCTAAGGTTGGCAACGCACCATTACCAACTTTGGTGTCTCTAGGCGCCGTGAATTTCTTACCATCAGGAAATCCGTCTGCTTGTTTGCCTTCCCATATCTTAAAAAAAGCGAACAAACACACGATTCTCTTAATGGTAAGTGAAAACCGAGGCCTATACACTATAGATAGAGACACTATAGATGTTGCAGGTGCGTCATGTACTTCGTCCGGAATGTTATGCCTATTGTGAAAGTCTGTCAGCTTTAGGACCGGAATATGACAGAGTCATTATGGCGGAAGAAATAGGTAAGATCCCTACCCGGACTACATTGTAGTATTAACGTATTAGCTGTTAAGGGGGAAGAGGGTTACCTTGTCGAAATTTGCTTGCACGTCATCTTGCAATGTGGACTTGCGGTAGCCACCGATTCATAAGCTGGTAAAATACCACGTATCAACTATAACAATAATAACTATCTTCGTGGATCTGAAAGGAGAGGTCAGGCCCTGCAAGCACTCCATAGGAATGAACGGACTAGTTCTGCTTAGTAATAACCTGCTTTTCGAAAACTTTGGAAGGCAAGCAAGCAGACGGATTTCCTGATGGTAAGAAATTCACGCTGCCTAGAGACACCAAAGGTGGTAATGGTGCGTTGCCAACCCGAGGCCGGGATGTTAGACCTCGAGCAAAAGTAAGTAAGCTACCTTACCCTCTAAGCCGGAACTCGTCAACTGCAAGCATTGGACGATATGGCGCCAGGAATAGATAGGGCGGTGGTACCAATCCGAGCCAGTCGCTGCGAAACTCTACTATCATGTCAGATGTCACGGTGTGTGTGTGTGCTGTTGAGCTACTTTCCCGGGTAGGCATCCACCGCCTTATTTATTCCTGTCGCCATAATGACTCTATCATGTTCAGGCCTCCCGGTCTGATGACAGCGCACCCATAACATATATGGTGTTTATAGGACACGGCGGTCTCACCATTCGGAGAGCCGTGTGCTTGTTCGCTGACTTCTCATATAAACAATAAATATGTTATATGTTTCTGAAGAAGAATGAAATGGAATTAGATGAATCGGTGATACTTGAAGATTTTCGATAGATCGTTAATAGCGTATTCCACCTCGGAGTAGGTACTTTAGTACTTTTAATGCTGACTTTCCTACTTTCTACGGATTTACTTTACTAGGTACTTTTTCATTGCGGACTTTTTTAGGGGACTTTTCTACAAAAGCCACTTTAGAAATCTTTGTTTTAGACTATTCCCGACTCTTGTATGTGTGTGTGTTTATAGGACACGGCGGTCTCACCATTAGGTGAGCCGTGTGCTTGTTCTCTGACCTCTCATATAAACAATAAATATGTTATAGTTTCTGAAGAAGAATGAAATGGAATTAGTTAGATGGATCGGTGATACTTGAAGATTTTAGATAGATCGTTAAAAGCTTCAGTTACCTAACAATAACGAGGTAAAAATAAAAAGATATAAAAATAAAAAATAACTAGAAAAAAACATAACTAAATAAGGGCTACCACCAATTTCAACCTAACTTTTAAGTTTTACCCATATTTTAAGGAATAGGTACTGTAACAAATGGTATTTTTAGATTTACAAAATGTTGGCCATGTTGACCAATTTAGTTCACGTCTGAAATGGCTACGTTTGTGTCAACGTTGGGCAAACTTTTCAATACTGTACGATCCGTTGACCATCGGTGCCATCGGTTTATAGCAAGTTTGTGCCGGGTCATAGATCAATCCAGCGAAAACGAATCTTCCTTTTCAATTACATTCGTTAATAGTTTGTTCTTTTTAATTTGCTTAATCTGCACTTAGCATTATTGAGACATTTGTTTTTGAGTCCGTTTAGGTATGTGATATTCTGATAGTTCTTTTGCTATTTGTAGGATAGATGTGTGTGATCTAATCATTCCTATTCTATGTCAGGGTCAGTTTGGCGCAACTTTCATATCAAAAAGTAAAAAAAATAAGTTTGCTATGTTTTTCAATCGCCCAAATCATATGTCACTAGTTGCCTTATATCTGAATGCCTTTAGACTTACTTTGAAATTATATGTATTATACTTTTTCAAGTAAACTTGATACAAATTCGGGTTTGCTATGTATCTATGGAAGTCCCGCCTCTTATTACGTAGTATTTATATACTCTTTGGTCAGGGTATTAAAAACCATTCTTTTAATTTTCCAGGTGACAAAATCAAAAGTATCAAAATAGAGTTCACCGGTACGCCTCTTGAAGATGCGGTGGCGATTCTCTCCCTGGCATCGCCATATCCAGTAGAGTTGGAGGTGGTGGAGGGGGGAAGGGTCAGTGGCGATGGATGGAAGGTTCATCACCCGTTGATGAAAAGAGCGGGCTCAACCGGCGATGTTAGTACGGTAAGTTAAATAAAATGAACATAGTGGAATATCCACTCACCAGCCTCTGAGTACTGGTTAAATGCATTCCGAATTATGCTACAAAGCTTTTACATTTTTTAAGTAATGTAAAAGTTTATGGCATTTGGCATTATCATATTACCTAATTGTAATGCTGTGTACAGACAAGTTTGCCGAATGTTAACCTACGATTATAAGCGGTGGTTATTTCATATACTTTATGATATACTTATTAAATAAAATAAATAATACATACTTATTTTATTAAATAACCCTGGACAAGTTACACAAATTGAGTCTAACCCCAAAGTAAGCAAATTATGTGCTTGTATTAGGGGTGTTAGTCAAATATTCTAAAACATAAAAATACTTAAATAGATACAAAAATAAATTTAACAAACACCCAGACCCGGAAAATACCCCGTCGAGAATCGAACTCGAGCCTCGCGATTTATCGGTGTAGTTAGGCGTGTACGCTAGCCACTCGACCAACGAGGCGGTCATACAGTTTCGGCTGCATATTTTTGTAATAAAGCAGCGAATAAGCATACGGTTCTCCTGATGGTAAGAGATGACCGTAGTTTATAGACACCATACCGAATAGGTAGGTAC
>NJDC01007449.1:0-43849 GCA_002245475.1 Calephelis virginiensis
ACGGTTTTATTTTAAAAATCCAGAGCTGAAATGCTTTTGAATATTCAACTCCGTTTTTACATTTTGCCCTGACGATTGTTTTATGTAGTCGTGAGAGAGGATAATCTAATTTTTATAAGCGTTTTAGTTTGATCTGTTCCTTTGTTCATTAGGAAGAAACAAAATTTATGATTGAATTTTAAAGGATTGATTGAACTGATTTTTGGCATATATATGTATGTATGAGAGTTCAATGTAATTGTATGATTGAGTACAATGATGAACACGAAAAATAAAAAAATAACGAGAAAGAAAGAAAAAAAATATTGATAGTTTAAATCTTACCACATATCCTAGATGGTATAAAACAAAGTCGCTTCCTCTATCCCTATGTCCGTTTGTATGCTTATATCTTTAAAACTACGCAACAGATTTTAACGCGGTTTTTTTAATAGATAAAGTGATCGAAGAGGATGATTACATGTATCAAATCAAGTATTTTTTTTATTCGAAGTAGGTACGTACTCTTATCATCGTCACATTATACAGACTTTAATAGAAAACCATTACAATATACTTAATATTAATGTACTTAATATTATACATAGTATTCATTTAATTAGACATAGAGAATTCGCATATTGATGATTCCATTAAATATTTAACAAATAAATGCACAAATAATTTCCAAATAATCGCCTCTGTGGTCTAGCGGTTCAGTTGTTGGACTTGACTGCATGAGGTCCCGGGTTCAAATCCCGGGTCGGCCAACAAAAAGAAGACTTTGTAAGACCATTGCTGGGTATAGTCACAAAATTATATGATCAAAACTTTTTATTCCATCTTGTTGTCCGTTCCAGAGGCCCGTTGTTGGATTTGACTAACAGAGGTCCCGGATTCGATCCCTGGGTCGGGTAACGATAACGGTATAGTAATAAAAGTACGTCACAAAAAGACATCAAAAGCTATATGTGGCTGTAAATTTGGGGCTAAAGTTTTAATATAAACTATATTTCTGTTTAATTACACTCAGTCATAAAAATCATGACACGAATATTTACGGATTTTTATTAGTCGCCTCTGTGGTCTGTAGGTGTTGGACTTGACTTCGTGAGGTCTCGGGTTTAATTCCCGGGTCGGGGAACAAGATAAACATTCGGTTTTTCCAATTAAAAAAATGTTGCTCGGGATTGGAAATGTGCTCGGTTGGCGATCGGCTTGCCACCTATCACATTATGGGACTTAGTGTCTTCGGCTAGTTGTGGGTGAGCTGGTTGTGCCTCTGCCTACCTTGTCGAGGATATGGACGTAAAGTTATTTTTTATTAGTATAACTTCAAGGCTATAATTTATTGTCGTTAAAAAATAACAAATATGTTTTTCTTGTGAAAGTTTATTTACTTTTATTATCATTTGGTATATAATTTGTTCTGAATATGGAACTTTGTAACTTTAAATTAATTCAATTAGATACTAACGAGACGCAGAAGATTTGCTTTTAATAGCAAACTGATATATTTTTGCGGTGGTTGCTTAGTCCAGGTTAGACTCTTATTCAGTGGTTTGGAAATGATAAGCATTGGGGTCATTTCTTCTTTCATACACAGGTATTGATTCATCAGCAATGAATTTTATCTTTCAATGAAATAATAATGTAATTAATGTGAGTTATTTTATTTCAAAACAAAATAAGTGGTCATTATATAACTTAAGTACAATCAAGCTGTACAAAACCGACTTCGATATCAATATAAAGTCTAACAGTTAATATTATAAGCCTGTTTTTAGATAATTAGATAAAGATAGGCCTTCTAGAGTTTTGTTATTTATTGAAAAATAACAGCGGTTACGTGGCAGGTGATCTAAAATAGCATGATCTCTCATCTTATATAGGTAAGTACTATTCGGCGTAGATAAATCATTAAACTCGTATAACCATGCTCCGCTGGTTCGGTCGTGTGGAAAGAATGACAGATGAAAGATTGACAAAGCAAATATACAATGCGAATGTGGATGGATGTAGGTACCCGGGGAGACCAAGGCTGACATTTCACGATCAGATCAATCGGATATTATCCGAGGGTGTGACAAGAGTCGCCGAAACGTGCGTGTTTGTATAAAAGGGTTATGAATGTGAAGGAAGCAAGACAGGTTTGTCAGGATCGTGAGGTCTGGCACTCGATACTCTCTGCCTACCCTGTAAGGGACTTGGCGTGAAGATATGTATGTATGTAAACTCGAATTACTAAATATAACACCTCGTCTTTAACTGTCTCTTACCATCATGAGAGTCATGCACTTGATTGCTGTACCTTCACATGAAAAATATATTTAAAAGTGTTAAATCAATTACAAAATTATATAGGAATGTTAGGGTTGTACAAAAAATATTTACAAAGTACAAATTACAATCCCGGGTCGGCCAACACAAAGAAAATTGAATTTTTCCAATTTTCTAAGAAAAAAATGTTGGTCGGGATTTGGAAATGTGCCCGGTTGGCGATAGGCTTGCCACCTATTACATTGTGGGACTTAGTGTCTTCGGCTAGTCGTGGGTGCCCTGGTTGTGCCTCTGCCTACCTCTTCGGGGATATGGGCGTGAAGATACTACTACTACAAATTACAATGGTCATGTTGCAAATCAACAATTTGCGAAGTCATGTGTCCTTACTGCTTCCACACAAAATAGTCTGAGATCCGAAGTTAGATCGACCTACACCGAGCTGATAATAGAATGAAACCGGTATTATAGCAAATTTAGTATACCAAACAACATATTAAAATGGGTTGCCTAAAATAATCTTGAACCGAATATTTTTAGTTATTTAAATAAGATACCTCCTACCTGCCTACTTCTTCGGGGATATGGGCGTGAAGATACTTTAATTTAAAAAATGTTTTTAACATTTACAATTTTTGTAGGCAACCCTATATATCAACTTAAATTGTAATAAAAATTGTAAAAATTGTTTTGAAACTACACATAATATGTTGATATATTTTTTTCCTATTATCCGATCCCGTGAAAGTAACAAGTTTCGACAATTATCTGTATAAACCTGGCAATCCAGATAAATAACAGGCAACCCAACTTCTGCAACTTCGTCTTATTTCTACTTTAAATCGGGATAAAAACATCTTAATATTGCACCAATTAATAAATAAAAACATTTTAATAAATAAAAAAAAATGTCCGGGACTTTTTTAGGCAACCCATTTTTAATTAATTTTCTAATATAATAAATTTGCTAAAAAACCGGTTCCATCCTATTGTCAGCTCGGTGTAGGTCGACCTAACTTCGGAAATGTACGTGACGTTATGTGGTAGAAACTGTACGCCCCGAGTAGCCCTTGACTAATAATATGAGCAGAATTACATTAAAGAAGTGTAGCCAACAGTAAATACATGTGCATGTATGCAAATGTAAAAGTAAATGTGCATGCGTATGATTATTTGTGTGTTTGTATGTGTTTGTACGTAATATATTGTGTAAACGTCCTAAACAAATGTTCAGTATCATTTATAATCCATGTTATGAAACAAATCTGTAGGTGGTTTTTCTGTCTTTCATATCTGCTTATTATTTTTATATTCATATCTGCAAACTCGTATATATAATTAATTATCTAAACATTTTAAATGAAATTGAAATAATCTATGATTATATGATATGATTGATATACGTGTCTTAAAAAGCTGTTTTAATATATACTACATATTCTATTACAACTAGTATGCAAATATTTGAACAATTATAATATTTAAAAATGTATATTTTAAAAAAAGTATCTTTTCGCCCATATCCCCGAAGAGCAGAGGCACAACCAGGGTACCCACGACTAGCCAAAGATACTAAGTTCCACAATGTGATAGGTGGCAAGCCTATCGCAAACCGGGCACATATCCTATCCCGAGCAACATTTTTTTTTTATATATAAATTGAAAAAATCCAATTTTCTTTTTGTTGCCCGACCCGGGATTCGAACCCGGGACCTCATGCAGTCAAGTTTAACAACTGAACCGCTAGACCACAGAGGCGACTATTACGTATATTTTAAAAGTTCTTACAAAATAAAAAATGACATTTAAATCGGTGGAGTTAAGGTGTGAAATATACAAAAAACACAGGAATAGATCGAAAAACTCTTCTATTTTGGAGTCGGTTTAAAAACTAAATATTTTATACCTCTTATTAATTTAACCCACATTTCATTGATTTCGATAAAACAAAAGCGAACTTAAGTGCACATTAACAAAACCTCAAAATACGTCTTCGATAAGTTAATATAATCTCAACGAATTCGCAAAAAGCGGCAAAACGATTTCTTTTCCGTGGTTTCATAAAGAAAATCTATTAGTAGCATAAAAAACTATTGGCGGGTGCGAAGTGTCTGAAAGATAGAGAAAAAGAATTATCGGCGCAGAATCGCGTCCGTTGATGCGACCCACAATTTGGCTTCGGGCCAGCGTCAGCAGTGCTTCGATCTTGTAATTTACTCGAGCGGAATGAGATTAACATGACATCTGGTATTTTGTGAGTTTGCACTTTTTACCTGAAAGGCGGTTTTGATATCAAGATTTTAAATTTGGAATCACTCTGAATGAAATTTTAAAAGTGTTTTTAAATTTGGAATTATTCTGAATGAAAGTCCGTTTAATTTTTTTTAAGGGAAACTTTTGAAGATTAATTGTAGCGTACGTACAGTATTACTATTTATATGCTTCAGCTTCACACTTTTTACTCTTTATATTTTTATTTTTAAATTGGCTGACCTAATCTAAATGTAAGCGAAATGATTAATTATGTATAACAACAACTCTCTATAGATATCTTTAAAATACATTCGGATTTCCGAAGCTTGACGAATATAGCCGAAGCGCATAATTTAAACAGTACTAGTGTACAGGGATGGATTCAGTATTTACGCCAGAGCTCGTCACGTAATCGACGTTCATTACAAATCTACTAGGGCAAATTATTTATTCTTCATACCCAGACTCCTGCCTAATGGGGGGTCAAGGTCCCATTGTAAGTGGGTGGACTGGGATTTGCCTATCTTGGGGACCTTGCAACAGATTCAACATTTTTTTTCAAAGAGGGTCTCTGTTTACCGTGACAAATGAAGTAAAACATAAAAGCATTTTAAATAATAAAAAGAAACTGTAGTATAAAATTTTTCCCATGTTGACTTGCGTCTCCTTAGTAGAATAAACCATCTGCCTCTCTGTCAGGAGGCTCGTCGGCCTAGATGTTGATAAAGTTATGTGCAGCAGCTCAGTCAAGTCCCAAACCTGAACGGCTAGGCCACAGAGGCGATAACAATAAGAAGTATAGAAACTATTTACCTATACCTATTCTATGAAATTTTTATTCTTTTAGATCTAAAACGTATATCGTTATTTTCAAAATTATAGAGATCTTGTACCTATTAAAGCGAATGCACAAGATAGTAAGCGAATTATTTCATTAAAATTTCGTCCATCGCGTCGTTTAGATTAACTCATTTATTTTTATTATACAGTCCCTATTATCTTTTATTAGGATTGTATTAATTTTGTATCTTTGTGAAAGAAAAACGGGTTCTTAAGGCTAGGGTAAAATGTTAATATCGCAAAGTGGGACGTAATGACCCTCTTATAACATTAACCTACAAACAACCGGGATATTCGATGTTGGAAGTCGATACTTAACTCTATCCCAAATAAAAGCTCAGGAATTTGTGCAATATTGGAGGAGATCGTGGAATTTTTATCGTTTTCTCGACTGTGTTTTAGTATATCTAATGTAGTTTGTATAATACGAAGCTTTTAAGATTGTGTGACACAAACTTGTGTTAAATAAACGTTGCTCGCGACAAAGTCAATTAGGTATAGCTCTACAGCAGTATATATTTTAGATAAAGCTATCTTCACGCCCATATCCCAAAAGACTTAAGCAGAAGCACCGCCAAAGCATCCACTAACAGCCGAAGACACTAAATCCCACAATGTGATATGTGGCAAGCCTATCGTCAATCGAGCCCATATCCAATCCCAAGCAAACTTTTTTTTATTAGAAAATTGAAAACACCAAATTTTATTTTTGTTGCCCGACCCTCGAATAGAACCTGGGACCCTAATGCAGTCAAGTCCAATACCTAGATCTCTGGAACACAGAGGTGATTTTAGATACAGGGATAAAAATAAGCCTAGATTACTCAACAAGCTTTTAAATATCTGTTAATTATACCATAACATCACTCGATTGCAACTTAAAAGAAGGACAAATAAACTCATTTTTGCATTTATATATTTAAGCGCATTAAAACTACCAAAACCTACTTCAACTATTTCATTGGGTTCATCAATAATGAGGTCGTCAAGATAAGTAGTAATATCTTCACGGCCATATCCTCGAAGAGGTAGGCAGAGGCACAAGCACGGCATCCACTACTAGCCGAAGACATCCTCAATGTGATTGTTGGCAAAAGGTCGTTTATCAATAATGAGATAGTCAAGATAAGTTGTAAATTTATGCACAATTAAGCATACTTTAAAACTCACTAATCCAATAAAGATAAAACTAATATTGGACCATTTTGAATCATGACTATCTTTCAAAAAAAGAATCATCAAAATCGGTTGACTATTGGCCGAGTAATTACGTAACAAATACGCAGAAAAAAAACATATAGTTGAATTGAGAACAACCTTATTTTTTCAAGTCGGTTGTAAATTTTGATAAGCATAAAGATATATTTCGCTCTCTCACAGAAACTCGTTTATATATAGGGATAAAGAGTAGCCTATATGGCTCTCTAACTTCCTACCTATCTCTTTATACTGTAACGGGCAATATTAATAATCAATCCTAATCCAAAACGTGCTGTCTAAGATTGATATTTTGATCCATTTTTATGTTATCGCTTGCCAATAACATATCTGTGGACAGGATAAATATGGCAATTAGGTATGGGATAGGCCGCCGGATATGCAGCTATCTAGATTGCTTGAAATCCATTAGATTGAGATACATTATTAATATTGACCGTAAGACAACACTTCAAATCGACACACATTATTAACTCTATGATTCAAACAAGAATTGCCTAGAAAAGAATTATAAGGCATAAAACGTCTAAAAAAGTAACAGATAAGAAGTTAAATTTTATTGTTCTGTCTATTTTAGTTGAATGTATTAATACTTGATACTTACACCAATTAGCACTAAATGTTTCATATTATCTAGCCAACGTAACCAGCCAGTTAACCCTACACTGCTAATGGATAATTCAGCATATAAAATTGTCATATAACATGATTGATATAAGCTTACACAAGCAGTAAAAGTTGCTAGTACTCGAGGATATAAAACATACCCGGATGTAAAAAAGGGTTTTCCGATTTTTATTACGGTTCGTAATAATATTTATAACGTGGTATACGTACGGATATTGAGAGGGCTACCTTGCAAGTGTTAATAATGTAACTGTCAAGGTACTACGCGCTTGATGTGGGTGCAAAGGGGTTCATTATTGGGTTCAGCGATCAACTTTCGTAGTACGGTATATACCAATATGCTTTCATATCCGAAATTTATGTTTTATCGTATATTGTGAGGATAGGTATTGAAAACGTCAATTATTTAAGAATTTTGATTTGATCACGTATTTCTTTTATATAAAGTACATACATACATACATACATATCTTCACGCCAAGTCCCTTACGAGGTAGGCAGAGAGTATCGAGTGCCAGACCTCACGATCCTGACAAACCTGTCTTGCTTCCTTCACATTCATAACCCTTTTCATACAAACACGCCGGTTTCGGAGACTCTTGACACCACCCTCGGATAATATTCGATTGATCTGATCGTGAAATGTCAGCCTTGGTATCTTGGTACCTATATAAAGTACTTCCAAAATAGATGCTAAAATTGTTAAACTGTGCTCAGTTTTTTGGAATGACTAATATGTTGCCAACCTCGCGGTTTTTACAACTTCACCAGGATTTGTCCACATTCACATTGTTCAGTATATCTAATTAAATAGATCCACACATTATATTTTGATTTGATGACATATTTGCTTTATAAGGTCCTACCAAAATAGATGCTAAAATTTTTAAACAGTGTTCAGTACGTTTAATAAAATATATCCACACAATATAATCGTGGCTCAATGTAATTAATTTTCAATTTTATTATAAGTTTTCTCATTTAAATCATGTCCTATGAATTATATATGTTATAGATCCTACTCTCCAGACCGAAACTCCAAAGTACTAAACTCTGACATTATTATTGCAAGATTTACTTAATCTTTTTTTATTATAAAGTAACTCGTTATATTCCTCACCGCAAAAGGGCATAGCGCTCTACTACCAGTACTTCTGTTAATAATATTTTTTTTTATGATATTTGATGTCAAAGCAGACGGATTTCCTGATGGTAAAAAAATGCACGCTGCCTAGCGACACAAAAAGTGGTAATGGTGCGTTGTCAACTTAAGGCCGGGATATTAGGCCTCGAGCAAAAATAAATTTACCTATTTTACCCTCCAAACCGGAACACGTCATGACGTTATGGCGGCAAGAATACGTAGGTAAGGTGGTGGTACCAATCTGGGCGAGTCGCTGCGAAACTCTACCACCTAATCAGATGTCATAGTGTTAGTAACGGTAAGCCTATGCTCGCCTTTTACGAGCTGCCTGGCAGGAAGGCAGATGGTCTATTCAGTAACGGAGCCCGGACAAACACGGAGAATGAATGATTGTCATTGTCATGTTTCACTTTTTAATTTGCATAAAGCTAGAGTAAAATCCTTAACATGAAAATAATTTAAAATTTACAAATATCATTGTGAAGAGATAGTTAGCGATATTTGTAATAAACTGCAATGACCCTAAAATGTTTCATTCAGCCGAACCGATAAGCTATAAAATATATTAGATAAGTGAAGCAAAGTCTAATCTGAAACCATGAGCCTGACGTTTTAAATTCATAGTATCACTGAGCGCAGATGATAGACGGTTTAATATAATGTTCATATGTTTCAGATTTCTAAGGAAAGTCATATTAAATTATTTTTACTTAATTGAAATCCAGCTGTAATTCAGTAGCTGCATAACTTCAATTTGGAAACGACAAATACTGATGACGCCATAGCAGAAATTATTAAGATAACTGGGCATCTAAGATATTCATTGTAAAAAACACCTATTTTTTGCCACGGAAATAGTGACCCCAGAAAAGATATCCCATTCGATCACTGAATGATTAGCACTGCAAATCCTTTAAATGTTGATTTACATTTACGATCACATATCTGTCAATCCAAAACTTCAGTCAACCAAAACGGTAAAACTTTTGTGACGCAACCCCAAATACTGCATCTTCATTATGCTTACGTAATAAAATAACCTGTAAAGAACTTTGAAACGTAGAGTAAGTTTCCACTTAGCTTAGGTTTATACCATGAAGCTATATTACTCACGAGGTTACACTCTTTACAACGAACTGGGTACTTATTATGTATCTCAGTTGCCACCACAGAATGGATGAGTGTACATCAAATAGCTGTCAAATGACGTGTTTTATATTTGCTTTCTCCAGTGAACAACAGAAATACAATAATAAATAAATAAATATCCCTAGACAAGACACACAAATTGAAATTGAATCTAACCTCAAAGTAAGCAAATTATATGCTTGTGTTATGGGTGTTAGTCAACGATACTAATACATAGATATACTTAAATAGATACCAGAATAAATTTAATAAACACCCAGACCCGGAAATGCCGACATCTAAATGTTCATCATACAAATGCCTCCCCCGTCGGGAATCGAACCCGAGTCTCGCGGTTGGTCGATGTAGTTAGGCGTGTACGCTAGCCACTCGACCAACGAGGCGGTCATAGAGAATAGAGATAGCTAACACAAATGACGTCATTTGATGTACACTTTTGCAGTTTGAGTTGGCAACTGAGATAAATAATCAAGCCCCTGAGCCCTTACTATGAGTTTACTGCTTGTCAAGTTTACTATAGGTACTCGCTACCATCTCTGTCAATTATTTGTATGAAAACTTTGAACAGCGCCTCTATTGACAACTAATAGAAACACATTTTTAGACTAAAAGTGCCATAGATTTCGACACGTAACTTACAGAACGTAATCTATACCATCTCATCTTACAGCCTCTGACATCACTTCCAAATATTGTTGACACTCGAAAATGCATCGGTCTCTCTTTCATTTTGACTTTGTCAATTGATATAACAAGAGAAGCCAGTACATTAGAGGGAGTCAGCAATATTTGGAAATGACATAAGGCCTTGTAGGAGTATAGCCTCCAGTACTCATTGTAAAATTGTTTCATGGTATGAAGATACATCTATTAAATCATGTTACATGGCAACAGATTGAATCCTAAACATTATAAGTTATTGACAAATCTCATTCCAGAAGAAATCGAGCGAGACCAAAATTAGACGCATTTTTTTTATGATATTGGAAGGCAAACAAGCAGACAGATTTCGTAATGGCAAGAAATTGCCTCCTCCTATAGACAACAAAGGTGGTGTTGTAAAAAACAACCGGCGCTGGTAACTTAATAAGTCATGAAAAAAAAAACTGATTATTGTGACTGTAAATTGATGGTAATTTTATAATTCATGACGAGTCCTAAGATCACTGTGCGAACAATAAACTCGAAATAAAAGCAACCACTAACCTTATTTTCTTCCTCTCCTGGCTCAGATCCAGTCCCTCAGCTTTCAGCAGTATGCACGGCACTCTTACTTGGCTAATCAGGGATTCGTCACGCACGAAGAAAGTCTTTATTTAAGATTATCCGGAAGCAAAGGTATAGCTCACAGTTGCCTTAAGCGGACTGGCGGGGGGGCAGCGGCCTCTCAAGCCTACAGCCTCGGTCGCTGTCAATTTGCTCAAAAAGAAGGGTAGAAAAATAATAAATAGTGGCGTTCCACTTCGAGTCAACAATATTCGCACCTAAATCAAACAGGTGGTAATGGTGTGTTGCAAACCTTAGGCTGGGATGTTAGGCCTCGAGCAAAAGTAAGTTTAACGGCTACCTTATCCTACGAACCGGAACACGTCGACAGCAAGTGCTGACGTTATGGCATTCGTAATATTTGAATTTTGTGTTTATATGAAATAAATTTTGGTGGATTTTGTTTATTTAAAGTGCACAAGTGAAATATTCATAAAAAAGTGTATTGTGTGTTTTGGCAATACTGCCAAATTACTTAATGTGCTTAGATAAGAATACTAGCCTTTACTTGTTTGACTATGACTTATTTGTAATAATTTAAACGTGATTAAATTTAATGAACTTGACTAATGGTAGATGCTAATGCCCAAGTTAAAACCAAAAAATCAGGTCGCACTCCGGAAGTGCCAGCGAAAATGAAAACTTGAATATTAACGTTGTTCATTTTTGATATTTTAGAATGGTTAGGGAATAATTTTGCACAAAATGCTTTAATTATCAGTATGAAAGTACTATCATTTATGTGGTAGAATACAATATTCATTGATTGCGCTATCGTACACAAACATGACAACATGAACTATCGCGCAAGCATCCTGAGATGTCTTACGAATCAGGTCACGTGTTCTGACGCGAGTTTAGAAGTTTTTACCCAATCCAAACAAGTGCACAACGCTGTTAAATAAGTTTTCACTTCAAAATGAAAAGGATTACTAACTTCTAACGAGTGAACATGGCAACTAAATCAGATTTGACCACGGACCTCTTAAATAATATTAAATCCATGGTTTAGACTTAGACAATAAATACATTAGTGACAAATCTTACTCTAAAGATTTTTAATCTCTATACTAGTGAAATCAAAACATGTATTTTTACTACGATTTACGACTACACAACTTTTTGAAAGTGTAGAGTTGTAGAGTAACGATAGTTGCAGTTAAACTTTTGTGACGCATCTAAGATTGCTAAGTTTTCATAGTGTTCAGACATAAAACAGTTTTAAAGAAATTTAAGAAAGTTTCCACTTGCGTGTCGCTGTTACTTCAATTGAACTCCATTATGTTCTACAACTTTTATATCACTTTTCTGTTACACTTGAGGTTGATAAATACAGAATATAATTAGGTAGGTATTAATTTTTTTAAGATATTGGAAGGCGAACAAACAGACGGACTTCCTGATGGTAAGAAATTCACGACGCCTAGAGACACCAAAATAGTGATGATGCGTTGCCAACCTAAGGTCGGAATGTTAGGCTCGGAGCACAAATTTAACCCGGCATCTCATGAACAACAAATCCAACACCTGGCCCGCTAGATCAGGGAGTGCGGAGGCGATCATGTTAAATAAATCTTAGAATTATGGAATTACAATTTCGTAGGTAAGTACTTTTTAGACGAATCTACAACAATGCTGATATCATAAAATTTTCTATTTTAATCATAGGGCTACCTACCTTCAGCTACCCCACTAGAACTTAACAATCAATTGTAATAAAACAAGAGTATTTTATAAGGAAACTTGATTCTGTCTGATGAGTTAGCTGTGAGTACAACAGTATTACAGTTGTACTAATCTGACATGTTATGTTTATAAATTTTCTATTTAATTTTATGTTTACAAGCTCCATGACATCCAGTCATGGTAAAGTGATTTAAAAGTATTTTTTTCTTGTGTAATTATATTAAATGACACAGAATGATATTTACTGAATTTTGCAAAATTAATAAGAATCAAACTATAAATGTAAAAGTTAAATGCTTTTAATGTTTTAAAGCAGTTCAAGAAATGTTAATTAGCCTTGTTTCGCACTCAAAGGTCGATTGCCATTTTTCTCTTTGAATTTGGATTATACAGTATTTTAAAAATATGCTCAGTCCAATTCAATGGATTGGGCTTATTCCCGGTATATCCCGAGCTCCTTGAAGAATGCGGGTTTGATTAATTTATGGTCAACTGTCTACCTAATAGGCTCGCAATAGCAAGTACCATGAGTCAGTTTCTTTTATTGCTATTCGTGATTGTAACTGACAGACTTTTGCGTTTATTACACCACCTTTGATGTAAGGCCTCGAGCAAAAGTAAGTTTAAAAGGTTCCTTATCCTCCGAACCGAAACACAACAATGGCAAGGGCCGACGTTATGGCGGCAGGAATAGATAAGGCGGTGGTACCTATCACTAAATAACTTCAGCTAATAATGGCTTGTCTTTTTTAAAGAATATATGACATTAGTAACTCAAAAAAAATGTTTAAAATATGTGATAGTTAAACAGTAAGTGTGTTAGTAAAAAACTTTTTTATTTCATGTTAAGAGTTTAAAGCTACTCTTTTAAACTGCTTGCAAAAGAGAGCGTCAAACTTTTGTGACGCATCTAAAAATGCTGTTTTCATCCCGCTGGGAAATAAAACAGCCTTTAAACTAGAAGCAAGTTTTCTTTCGCATGTCACTGTGGTTTAACTTTGTTATATGCTTTTATAAGACAGCTAACGGAGTACATATTTTTTTTCAAAGTTTTTTTATATTTGTTTTTATTAAAACACGCTTTGTCTGCAATTGATTTAAGTCTTTGTTTTAATTTTAATTTATTCGAAATGATATTATTATTTTATTAAAACACTAATTGTTTTTGAAGTTATATTAATTATTTTCTATAGCGCCTAGTTCTCTAGGCGCTCTAGAAAATAATGATAAGAATATACACGCACATCTTAATGTGAAATTTTAAGATGTGCGTGTATCTGTAACACAAAAGTAACACCATAAAGTTGCCTGCTTATGAAATGTGTTTCTACATTCAGACACGTATTTTAGTTTCATACAAATGTGAGTTTTACATTTTTCATGTTAGTTTTTTTTATTTTATTTATGATGCCATTATCAAGTATAACTTCTGAAGCGCGTATGTGCTTCGGCTTTACCATTAATACTTTTATTTTTAATTTGACTGACCTAATCTAAATTTAAGCGAAATGATAATTATAGAATAACAACCCTTATAGACATCTTTCAAATACATTCGCATTTCCGAAGCTTGACGCCGAAGCGTATAATTTTAATAGTACTACTATACGTTTGTAAGTAAATAAAAAAGGTGTTTTTTTATTTTTTACTAATACTAATTTTTTGACAATTGGAAAAAATATTTTTAATATTTCTAAAATTCTTTATAACTACAGTATTTTTTAAGAATACTTGCATTCGTCATTCATTCGAGATTTGAGTAATTGCTTTCATTTATTAGTTTATAATTGTGTAATATACAATAAATAACACTTTTACTTGAATTATAATTTTAAAATTTGTAATGTTATGTTATTAGAAAGCAGAGAAGATAATATTGAAAACCTACCCAATTTTCTTTAACACGAGCAACGTACGTCTCTTTTATAGACGAAACGTGAAAATGGTGCTCTTATGTAATAACAGTTTAAAGCTTAAACTCCAAATTAAAAAAAGACTCTACCTTTAATAACTTCCATAAAATCAAAATTACACCGCTCCTAATAACTTTAGGCTGATTTCCATTACTTCCTTTTTATACAACATTGTAGAAACAATAGTCAATAAGTAGATTTCCACTAATGCTGTGGATAACTTTTAAACCTAGGGGGCTCAAAAGTTATCCTTTTTGATTATATCTGGTTTGGACGGTTGAGTTTTGTACCTGGTCACAGCCCCACTACGGCTCTTATGGTGACTGGTGAAATAAGAATAGCTACGGAGAAGTCGCATATTACTGTTATGATTCTTGTAGATTTCTCTAATGCGTTTCATTGTGTGGACTATGACATTCTTATCGCTGTTTTAACTTAATTCGGTATATCATCACTGGTTCTGGAATTGTTTTGGCTTACCTGAAAGGTGGATGCAGGCGGTACGTGTTAATGGTGACCTGTTTGGTTGGCTTGCTTTAGATAGTAGTGTTCTACAGGGTAGTATTCTTTCTCCTCCATTATTCCCATTCTTTATTAATTTTATTTTTCAGTTGTTCTTAACATTTGTATGCTAATGATCTTTAATAGTGTCTTATATTGTAATGCACATCTTTAAACCGTTTTAGAGTGGTCCACTACATTCGGAATAGAAATAGGAAGTGCTAAGCGTTGAGCAACTATTAATTATGATTCTACGAGTATCTTACCAATGATTAATAATAACATTGTGATTCTTTTTCAACCCTTTGTCAAAAAATTTGCTATCAATGTTATTTTATCGTGGACTTCATACGTCACCGAAATTTGTCATAAAGTGTATGGTACTTTACATACTTTCTACTGGTATGAGAATGTTCTATCTATGAAAATGGAGTCCTTTTAATGCAGCCGTCTACTCCTTATGTTATAAATTACGCTGGCAACAATTTTTGTACTTAGTTCGAGCTCCTTGATACGGATGAACCATCACAGGGAAATAAATTATGCCAGTCCATTAGCCAGCATTCAAATTCCTTTTATTTTATCAGCGTAAAACCATATAACTGTCTCCTAAAACTGTTGAATGACGACCGAGACTGTAAAACTTTTGTGACGCATCTAAAATTGCTGAGTTCCACCCTGTAATATAAAACAGCGTCTAAGGAACTTTAATCAAAATCATATTTGCATGTTTTTATGTGAGAGCTCAGTAAATAAGCTCACGGGACTCCTGATGGTAAGAAATGTGGACTTTTAGACACCATGGATATTACAAGTGAGTTGCTGTTATGTGGCCAGGATGACAGGCCTATTGCGCAAGTCTACTGGCTACTCTGTCTTCCAGACTGGAACATGATAGGTTATTATGGCGGCAAGAATATGTGAAGCGGTGGATCCCTACTTAGGCAAATTGCTACATAGCACTCTACCATCAGTTGTATCATTACTGATTATCAACATTTTAACCAGTGCTTGCCTCGCCTTTTTTGCTGTGTTAGTTATCGTTAGGAGAAGGATCATGTAAACAAAAATTGAACAAGTTGCAGAAATAAAAGGAAAAACAATATTTAATTTTTTCCCGTACAGATTGATTGATACATAGTTCGCCGGGTCGGTTAGTTTATTATCAAATAGGTTTCAGCTCGATGTAGGTCGACTAAGGTTCGGATCTTAAACCAGTAAGAAACTAGAGAAACAATGGCTTTTTAAAATTGTATGTTTTAATTAAATTATACGTTGGTTATATTTAACCCGCTCGCTTAACACGTTAGCTCAATTTGGAGCCCAAAGATGCGTCTTGGCTAGATATGGAAAGATATATTAAGAATCCTGTACGTAGAAGGGTTCCGTAGAAAAAAAATAAAAACCCTATGAAGTCACCGGTGACCAACGTGGCGCTAAAAACTTAAAAAATTGAAAACCAAAATTCAAAAAATTGAAAAGGCGCCAGCGAGGTCACACCTTCAGTCACTCGCACGCCTCGATTCGCCTCACCAACATTAACATTAATATTTTTTCCTCAAAAATATATTTTCGTAGTCGCCTACACCATAAAAGGAATCTACCTTCAAAAAATGGTGTCTCTACCTCAGCCATTGTGTCTCTACCTCAGGTGTCAGCCATTTGGTCTCAACGCATATGTCAGCAGTCAATGAAGAAAAAAATTCTTCTATGTTCAAAGAGATCTATCAATTTCATAAAAAGTCAAAAACCAAGCTGTACCCATAATATTACAGCGCCACTACGGTCACTTCCCATTGATAGATTCACGCTAAATATGCCCTACGGTTCAAAATAAATATTTGAACCTGCCTTGAGGTCACTGGTTTCCTACGTGCCGCCTTAATCTAGGTAAGGGGTAGGTCACCGGTGATCTACATGGAGGTTAACGTGTTAAGTGTTTGTCGTAGCGGAGCGTCCTTTCTGATACATTACTGAACGTATTGGTAATTTCTTCCATTTTTACTGATGTTAAAAATAAAATAACTGTGACGTAAATCCGTAGGCAATGGAGATAATTGTGCTGAGCTCAAACTAAACTTATTTTAGATTCTTTGTATCTTTTCGCTATCATTTAGCTTTTTTGCTTAAAACAAAAGAGTTGAGATATTTTAAACATACCAGATTAGACCGGACATTCCTTGACGTTTTTATTTCACGTTTCCAGAGGAATAGGTTAAACTTCTATAGAAATGATGTTTTAAGAATAATTTGACAGTACTAAAGATCTCTCTCTTTTACTTTCTTTAAAAGCAGATAGATAGATTTAGAATTAGCTTAAGCGAGTGCACAACAAAATTACTACCATTAGTTGCTCAAAAATTGTATATCTTATCAATTGGCTGATTCCCATTTAAACATCAAGGTAATGTACCAAGCGCAAACTCTAGCTTCTATTTCAAACAGAAAATTGGTTATGGATCTTCATTATTTTTAAGTAGCCTATTCTGTAGAATTATTGTAATTTGAATTCAATTCGCAAACCGCTATTCCAGCAATAAATAAAGTGCAACTCGAAATAAGGCTGCCTGGACATGATCCAACTTACTTGGATACTTTTTGCTTCATTACGCCGCTATAAATGGGAAAAATAAGGTTTCGTTTTAGCAAAGCAGGTTTCGAATTTTTCTACAACGTGTTTGCTGTTTTCGGTGAGGATTTTGAACACTAATTTGTACTTCCTGCTTTTATGTTATATTATTATTATACTATCATATTGGCCTGTTAATAAAATACGCAAGTTTGTAAGAATAGATTAAAGTTGGTTACTTTTCATGGTCAAACTACTAAACGATTTTAGATGAAACTTTACTTTTTTCCCGTCTTAGTCCGGGCATCCCTGCAGAATGGACAATTCGCTTTTCTGCTAGGCAGCTCGTAAAAGGCGAGCATAGGCTTACCGTCACTAGCACCTTGACATATTACTAGGTAGAAGAGCTTTGCAGCTACCCGCCTGGATTGCTACCACCGCCTTACCTAATCCTGCCGCTATAACGTCAGTGCTTGCCGTTAACGTGTTACGGTTTGGAGAATAAGGTAGCCGGTAAATTTACTTTTGCTTGAGGCCTAATATCAGGCTCAGGTTGACAACTGACAATTACGACCTTTGACGTCTACAAGTCGCGTGAATTTCTTACCATCAGGAAATCCGTCTGCTTGTTTGCTTTCCAGTATCATAGTAAAAAAACAGGAATATAGTTTAAACACCAAAATAACACAGGCAGACAGCAATAACACACACCAAAATAACAGAATTTTTGAAAAAAAAATTGTACTTTGGCAATACTGCGAGTAGAAGCTAGTAGTAGAATATAGCTAATATCGTACATTTGGTCGGAAGGACAAATATACGACACACTATGCTTGTTCTCTCTCTATGATTTTTTACTAGTGCACTTTAAGTAAAAAATGTACAAAATTCACCATAAGTGATTAATTTCACTCAATATGAACGCGAAATTCAATAATTTCGAAAAAAATACTACCATATTTTCTCTCGATATCGCCAAAATGCTTGCTTCGTTCGTTCGTTTCGTTATTTCATGTATTATTTTTATTTAGATATTTTGTTTTATTTTATGTATTCATAAAATAAAACAAGATATCTTATTACACCAATTAAATCAAGTGAAATGGCTTGTTACATATTACGTTAATAATTTCTCATGATGATTTAAACGAATAATTTATCTCACGAGTTCTACAAACAGAAAATTTAAAATATTTAATCACTCCATCAGATCTTTAATCGCTGGTAGCGATGTTGAATATTAATATCCGATAAAGTATGGCAACATTTTATTAATGCATGCGTTCAGTGTTTACATCAGAAAATCCCAATTTATGTACACTAGACCATCATATTAATTATGTTGCCATTTAATGTCAAACATAAAGCTACTTAAACGTCAATTAAATATGAAGTATCTACACTGTTTCCACGTGTTTGGTTAAATGATTTATTATTTAAAGTGAACTAAAAGGGTATTAGGAGAGTGATTTTAATAATCTTTTATAAATGCGTGTTCTACATGTTGTAACAACAATTTTAAAACTATCATTCCTCAAGTTGCTTAAGGTTCTCTTTTTTTGGAATAGATCATCTGCCTTCCTGCCAGCCAGCAGGGCTATTTACCAATAGCACCACTGATGTTAGAGCGTTGTACATTTGTAGAGATCCAGCGCCTCATCTGTTTCGGCCGCAAAAATGACAGTGTTTTGTTCCGGTTCGGGTGATAAGCTGGTAGACGTGTACATGAGACCTAACTAACACTCCGGCTACATGATAGTGACGCACCTATAACATTTGTGGTATCTTAACCCACGGTCGTCTCTTACCATCAGGAAAGCCGTGTGCTTGTTTTGTAACTAATGCCAATACAAAAGTTTTTTTTATAAAATTGATGGTATTTCAGTTCGGATTCTTATTTATGTCGTTTTTTTATGATATTAAAAGGCAAACAAGCAGACGGATTTCCTGATAGTGCGAAATTCACGCCGCCTAGAGACACCAAAGGTGGTAACGGTGCGTTTCCAACCTAAGGCCGCGATGCTAGGCCTTGAGCAAAAGTAAGTTTACCGGCTACCTTACCCTCCAAACCTGAACACATCATGACGTTATGGTGGCAGGAATAGGTAAGGCGGTGGTACCAATCCGGGTGAGCCGCTGTGAAACTCTACCAACTAGTCAGATGTCACGGTGTTAGTGACGGTAAGCCTATGCTCGCCTTTTACGAGCTGCCTGGCAGGAAGGCAGATGCTCTATTCTGAAATGGAGCCCGGACCAACACTGTTTTAGAATATCAGCGCCTGACTAATAAAATTGATTTTGCGGTTTCCACAATTTTTAATCCCCGACGCAAAAAGAGGTGTGTTATAAGTTTAACGTATTTGTCTGTCTATGGCATCATAGCTCCCGAACGGATGCAGTGATTTCTATTTAGTTTTTTTGTATTAAAGCTAACTTATGTGCGAGTGTTCTTAGACATGTTTGATGACAATCAGTTGACCCGTTTGTCGTGGTGTGAAAAAAAAAAGAAAAAGTTGTGCGTGTGAAAGTGAATAGTTAAACCGATTTTTTTAATTTTTAAAATATACAAAGCAGATATACAATGCGAATGTGGATGGATGTAGGTACCCCGGGAGACTAAGGCTGACATTTCACGATCAGATCAATCGGATATTATCCGAGGGTGGTGTCAAGAGTCTCCGAAACCGGCGTGTTTATATGAAAAGGGTTATGAATGTGAAGGAAGCAAGACAGGTTTGTCAGGATCGTGAGGTCTGGCACTCGATACTCTCTGCCTACCTCGTAAGGGACTTGGCGTGAAGATATGTATGTATGTATGTAAAATACACAGCAACAAGACATAAAACATGTTTTTAATAATTGGCAGAGTATACAGAATATACAATTAGAAGAATTAGGATTTGAAGTTTTCAACGAAACAGTACAGATGGCATCGTGAAAAAATTTCTGAGCCTAGTGCTCTTTTCCGATATTTATAAACATAAAATCGACATGTAAAAGGAATATACTTTCTAAACTTTTTTCAATACAAAGCGTATTTTTTTCTGAAAGCAAAACTTTGAAGGGGAATAAAACTTTTACCTTTACTTGCTCATACAAATACAAACTATGTATATGAGTTAAATAAATAGAGGCGAAAGTTTACGTTTATCTGGGTTATGTGAAATAAGAGTGGTCATTTTCACGCAAGCGACGTGTAATGATTGGCCACGTATATATCAATGTATGTATGTATGTGTTTTTGTTGTGTCTGGTATAACAACGTTAATAATGTAAAACAAATCGTTTTGTCTAAACCATGGTAGTATTACTGAATACATGGCAACGATCGTGATTTACAACTATGATAACCAGTACCCTTTCTATGAATTGCTGTAGATAACATTCGGTAATTTACGTATGGAAATCTACAGTGTCTTTGGTATAAAAATTTAGTTTTTATAGTTACCTT
This sequence comes from Calephelis virginiensis, assembly GCA_002245475.1. Classification (NCBI taxonomy): domain Eukaryota; kingdom Metazoa; phylum Arthropoda; class Insecta; order Lepidoptera; family Riodinidae; genus Calephelis; species Calephelis virginiensis. The sequence continues at coordinate 20,877 of NJDC01007449.1, forward strand.
TCAAAGGGGGTTGAACTTTTTTGTATGAAGGCTGGCTTAGTGCTGGCCGCTAATTTGTGTTTTTTTTTTCAAAATGGCGGCGCACTATAATTTCTACAAAGGTGTAACGTGTAACGTGACGCTTTAGAATATGTTGACTCTAATACTTTTTTATTTGTATAAGTATCCCCTATCTATATTTGTAGGAATTATTGTGCGCCGCCATTTTGAAAAAAATATAAAATGGCGGCCAGGCACTATGCCATAAAGGTTCAAAAACCTTTGTCCTATTACACCAGTGCTCACCTTTTACGGGTTGCCTGGCAGAGAAGCAGATGGTCTATTCTATTCAGCGGACCCGGACCAACACGGGACTCTGAAATCTATTGACAAATTGCAAAGACGCACTTGCGATTTGAAAATAACCATGTTAAATGACTTTCTTTTTTGATAATGAAAAAGCACTAATCACTTCATTTTTTTATATTATTAGAAGACAAACAAGCAGACGGATTTTACCACCAAAGGTGGTAATGGTGCGATGCCAACCTGGGGCCGGGATGTTAGGCCTCGAACAAAAGTAAGTAGACCGGCTACCTTTCCCTCCAAACTGGAACACGTCCTGACGTTATGGCGGTCGGAATAGGTAAGGCGAAAAGATCCGGGCGAATCGCTGCGAAACTCTACCACCTAGTAAGATTTCACGGTGTTAGTGACGGTAAACCTATGCTTGCCTTTTACGAGCTGCCTGGCAGGAAGGCAGATGGTCTATTCTGCAAAGGAGGCCGGCCAACACGAGGGAAGATCATTTCGCGATTACCTACTTCCTTTTTTAATGAAAAAAGGCAAATCACGTTTCAAATACCTCATGAAAATAGGTAAATATATCTGGAGCAGTTATTTTCATCTATATACATGAAAGAAAGTCGTTAGTTTTAATATAACATAAAACGACTGAACCGATCTGGCTGAAAATTGACGGAGAGGTAATTTAGTATCAGGAGACGGACATATGATATTTTCATTCCCGTCGTCTGCGTGAAAACAAAAAAAAAACACTTTAAGTTTTACCATACAAACTGAACGGGTTGAACGAAGTTCATCGTAACATATTTGTAGAGTTCATTCGAATATAATAACACAGTGAAGAAAATTTACTTGTATTGAGTCACAAATAATAATCACTTACACCTATACCTAAAATATTATGATTGTATGTTTATTAAATGCTCCATATCATCATAGTCAAGTCATTTCATCAGCCAATGCATTATACGGAGATGTTTGTGAAGGTTTCCGCCCCCACATTTGTTCCCGGAGCCATTAAAGGAAGTGCCTCGCAGGTGCAGACGCTGGTTGAACCATTTGTAACAGATGTTATGTGTCTATTATTATGTCTAGGAATTTGTCACACACAGCCAAATTACAACGAAAATATTAGACAGCGTGAAATAAGTCACTGTTTCGAAATAATATGCCATGCTTAAACTGCCTCTTTGGACGAGTGGTTAGTGTACACGCCAAACTCCACCGATTAACCGCGGGGCTGGGGTTCGACTGCCGATGGGGATAGATATTTGTGTAATTTTGTTTGCTACATTTTTGGGTTTGCGTGTTTCTTGAATTTAGTCACAAAATCACCTTTGTGGTTTAGCGGTTTAGTTATCGGACTTGACTGCATGAGGTCCTGGGTTCGTTGCTCAGACTTGGATATATGCCTGGTTGGCGATAGCCTTGCCACCTTGGACTTGGTGTCTTCGGCTAGCCGTGGGTGCACTCGTTATACCACTGTCTACATTTTCGCGGATATGGGCGTGACGATACTTTTTTATACACAAAAAAGTATATTTACGTTCAATTCAATTCAATACTTTTCGACTTACGTGCCAGTGAAAGTTTCGAATTATAAAACAGTAAAACCACGTTTTATGAAAATAACTCAAAATACAACGCAAGTATATTTGATGTACCCAGTGTCGTTCGTGCTATCAAGATGACGTCATGATGAAGTCATTTAGAGCTATTAGTAGCCACCTCATTCTACTTCAAACTGTTTAGTTTGTAGCTGCAAAAATAGAACCCTACATACAATGCATCTTTTCAAAATCCTCTTTCTGAAGTATTCACCTATCATGTAAAATAAAAACATGTGCATAGTATTCTCAGAACAATGCTCAGCTAGTTTCGAAACTTTATAATATTTAAAGTATGACACAGGCTAGTAAACAATAGCGAGTAAAACTTACGCCAATTCTTCAGCCTATGCGATACGTGACGATGTTTTTGACGGGTTCTACCTTTACATTTGTTTCCCCAGCTATTAAAGGAAGTGCCTCACAGGTACTAAGTATAACATTGGAACCGCCATTGTAATAAATGTCAATTGTCTGTGTGAATACATTATAGTAAGTATACGACTTTCGAGATGGTAACTGCAACCATGGCATATACAACATAGATGCTATAGGTAAGCTGTCCTATGGCCAGAAATCAGGGATCTACAGGCTGCCTAATCTGCCCTACTTAAGCCCGCTCTCCGTACTAAAACATCACACTGTCATGACGGTGACAGGAAGAAATAAGGCGACAAAGATTTTAAAGTTACGTTGTATAAACTCGCAAATATATATACTGGTCCGAATTCCCTTTGTAGAACTTATCAATCGTCCGGTCTGACAACTGGTATGAGGCGTGCAAAGGTTAAACGGGCCAACAAGAACACTGGTGGTAGAGTTCTTTGCAGCAACTTGACCGTAGGGATCCACTGCCTTACCAATTCTTGTAGCTGTAATGGCTCTGTCATATTCCGGTCAGAAGGGTAGGGTAGCCGATAGAGCCGGCTATGTTCTACCATTAGGGTACGTGGTTATTTGCTGTTTTTGATATAAAAAAAGGAAAATTTCAAAGCAATAAAAATTTTACTATTCAGATTTATCAACTTTTATTGTTTTAATACTAAACAAAGAGTTCCCGATGAAACTCAAGTATCGTCGTCTTAACATACCAACGTTGTTAATGATGCGTTTCCAAACAGGCTCAGATTCCATGTCATTTGCATTATTAGGTTTACCGATCACCCTCCCTACATGATACACTACAATTAGTTTTATTGCAAAAGGAATAAGACTGCGTTATCAATTTGCATAAGTCGTTTTTTAATGCAATGCTATAGCGAATAATCATGGTAAGAAATAACCTTTTTGAAGTGAAACTTCTTTAGAATCGTTGTGATTTCAAAACGGGTGTAAAGGAAAAACGACGGGTAAGAGACACAAATATACATTCATCTCATTCTTTTGTCGATTTACTGAAGTTTGACTTCTATCGTGTGTAAATCGCACACAAAACTTTTTTTTATAGATATCCAGGCAAGTTTCTCTACCATCAAAACAGGTTTTTCAAGATTTTTGTTGTGAAAATGTACAGGTGTGTATTTGTTGTGATATAAATTATCGGACAAACAGGCGACTTCTGATAATATGTAAAATATGATAAAGATATTTTTTAGTCTGCCATATGGTTGAGACGGCCATTTTGATTCGTTAACAAAACTGATTTTTATAATTTTATTGTTATAGAACTAATAATGTAGCGGCTGATGTTAACATATTCAGATTCTGAACAGAATTAGTCACATCTAAGATTTGTGCATAAAAAAAGAAGCCAAATTAAATAAAAGCATTTAAAATATGACACTATTATCTGTACTTATTAAATGATAATATGTCCTGACTGACTGGTTCGTCATCGCCAAGCTAAAACTGTTCGAGATACAACCATGAAATTGCATCGTTTATATGCTATTGGTGCTATTGGTGAATAGCATCGTTTTATTGAGTAAACACCCGCTAAGGACGGAATTTCGGAAATTCTATCTTTAAGATTTGAAAATTTGTATGGGAAAACGTAATTTTTTAAGTTAGAAATATGAAACTTCATATTTTGTGCTACTTATTAAAAATGAGTAGATACGTAGGTATATATAGGAGACCTAACATCCCGGCCTCTGGGTGGCAACGCACTATTACTACCTTTGGTGTCTCTAGGTAGCGTGGTTTTCTTACCATCAGGAAATCCGTCTGCTTGTTTGCCTTCCAATATCATAAAAAAATATAAGCGTTTCCGCAAATTCTACCCCCAAGGGTCAACCCCGTAGAAATTTTGTAAGTAAGACCGTCATTTTTTTAATTAGAAAAATGAAACTTAATTTTTGGGCTACTTATTAAAAATAAGTAGGTGCGTATTTAAGCGTTTCTGGAAGTTCTAACCCAAAGTGTGTGAAATAAGGGTTGAAAGTATGTATAAAAGTTCTCAGTAATGAGCTTAAATCAGTAAATATATTAACTGCCACGCGAGCAAACCCGGGGGTAACAGCTAGTAAAAAATACATTAACAATAAAGTATTTCATTTGGTACTGACTCTGAGTGTATGTAATTTTTTTTTAAAATAATTTCAAATTTCATATCATTCATTTGTTACAGATTTTTAAATATTTGCGTTAAAGTTACCAAACAAATATTTGGTGTTCAAACTGCTAAATTCAATCAGAATACATGAAATACAATATTCATTAAAAACCTTTACAAAAATCACATTGAATTCATTTTGACTGAAATAAAAGTGAAAGTAAAGTGTAATTATAATAAATTAAGCAAACATTTAATGTGTGATTATAAAATTCATTCGAACCCATAGTTTAGACTGAGTCTCTTTGTGTCAGTTGGAGTATTATATCATTGTCATATGCGAAAGGTCATTAAATTCTTTAAGAACTGAAGCACCTTGATTTATCAATATTAATAACCTATCTAAAGATAAAAAAATATGGCTCAGTATGACTCAACTCAGTTGCCAAGCAACCACTGTTAGTTTTCAAAAAATAATAAAAACGTCTTTGTAGTTAAACCCTAGAAGGTCTATCTCTATCTCTAGATAGGTTATTAATATTGACCGTAACACATGTATCATCGGACGTGTACAGGAGAGTTATTTAAATTAACACCAGCTTATGAGTTTTGCGTCAGTGGTCTTGCCTTTGCCTGGTGTGTCCGAGTCCCAGGTCGTGAAACAAAAAGAAAATTTGGGTTTTTCGATTTTCTAATAAAAAAAAATGTTGGTCGGGATTAGATATATGCTCGATTGGCGATAGTCTTGCCACCTATCACATCGGACTTAGTATCTTCGGCTAGTAGTGGATGCCCTAGTTGTGCCTCTGCCTACCTCTTCGGGTATATGGTGTGAAGATACGAGTCACACTTACAGACGTCGCATCAGAACTTTAAATTGGGCCTCCACCATCTTAACGCATAACTTGCTACTACTTGACTTACTATAGGATTCCATAAATATTTTTTGCGTTACACTACACCATTGGCGAGCCATTCACTCGTTTTTTTATGAGGTCTGAGAACAAAAACATGGCTCTCTTGATGGCAAGAGAAAATCGTGGCCTATAGACACCATGTATGTTACAGGTGCATCATGCATCTATCATGAGAAAGGGACTATCGGCTACCCTACCTCGTGGGAGCCCTGGTTGTGCTTTTGCCTACCCATTCTAGGATATGGGCGTGAAGATATTTAACTTTAGGTATCGCATATGTCCATAAGGAATGGTTACTTCTATCAAGGACTATACTCGATCGTGTCTTTTATTAATAAAAAAAAAAGAAACAGAAATACTTTAAGTCAGATTTTTATCCTTCAATTAGTGAAATTTAGTTCGAAAAAGTCCTGGTGGTTTCATCAATGAGTTTTTGGCCAAAAACATGTCATTGGTAGTAATTTTATAGCGCACTCACAAACTAATTTTAAGATATTGCTATCTTCTTTCAACGAAAGTAATAAAAAGAGACAAAAAACTTTTAGTGCTGTCAGATTAGCCTGTACACGATATTTCTACAGACGTTTAATCTATCACTCAGAAAATGTTGATTAAGAACATCACGATTTGACATGTGACATATCTAAAGTGTTCCATCTCTTTTGTTTTTGTTTAATTTGAAAAAGATAGCATGCATCTAAAATAAGTTTAGTTTGTGAACAGCAGAATAATCACCAATGTCGCACATCTAACAGCGTTCCCCCATAGATATAAAATTGTTATATTGATCTTGAAATTGCTTTTCCCATAATATTGCTATCTCGTTTTTACGAACAAAGTATATCTAAGAATGATAAAGGTCATAAATCATGTTATTGGTGTGTGAACATGATAAACGGCTAGTTATAACGCAATTATAGGGGTTTAGGGACACAATGAATGGCGTTGGCTTGAACTGGAGATATTTATTTTGGGGTTTTGTCCTTATTTTCTGTGCCTAAATATATAAACAATATATTTTTTGAAACTTGATCAACCGAAATATGTGGATACTAGATTAATCATTATCGCTAAAAAGTTAAAAAAAAATCAGAACAGATTCCCGAAAATTTTAATGTTCTTTTTGTTCCTTATTATGTTTATTTTTTAATGATGTATTTTTTTATAATTTGTTTGGTTTGACAGATAGAAACTATAAAATAAAATAACAATTAATTGAATCAGGAAAACCTAATAAACAGTTTGAATATTAGAAACAAGTGATGTTTTTTAAAGTTTTGTTTGATTTCTTGCTTTGTAACTTTAAAACAAGGTCTTTGAGGTATATTTATTTGCATATTTTATTAAAATTTATAATGTTCTTTTTATTTTTTCTTGATAAATATTTGACTAGTACCACTACAATTCAGTTGATGAAGTTTTATAAAATGACATTGTATGGTATACAGTCAGTCATAAACTTTTTCCAGGACTGACACCTTGTATCTGGTGGGCGACCTGACGGTGGTCCATAGCCTAAGTGGGAATATTAGGCAGAGTTTTTACCAAATTCGGTTCGTATTTACTTTAATTTTAGTTTAATAAATTAAAACAAATATATTAATCATCTTTAAAAAACGTAAAATGAGTTTCTTTGCAGCTGCTGTTCCATCGAACATTAATTTTACAAGACTGTGTAAATATTTATGTCCGTATTCCTAATATTGCCTGACTGGCAGAGAAGTTAACATAGCGGTTGGTGCCACTGATATTTTAAGAGGTTCGAATCATATTTCTATTTAGAGTTTCATATTTTTGAGACGAATATAGATTTACCTTATTATTTATTTTCAAGTCTTGGTTTTTAATAAATTAAAAATACTCAAAAAAAGAGCAAAAGGTCCGAATTGTATTTCCCGATTAAGTTTCACATTTCTACGATAGATTAATTGGTTTTTATCAAATGTGTTTTGGGTATTCATATCTTTTTTTTAATTTTTTTATATATATAATAGTGTAACAGGAGTAGGTACTAACGACATCATGGTCAGTGTTTGAAGTAGGGTACATGTAGCCTTAGATCTTAATCGCCTCTGTGATCGAGCGGTCCACTGTTGAAATTGACTTTATAAGGTGGGTTCGATTCTCGGGTCCGACAAAAATAGCAAAATGACTTGTTCCTTTATAAATTTACAATAAAACCAATATTTGTTGGGATTGGATCTATGCGCGGTTGTCAATAGGATTTCCACCTATTACGTCATGAAACTTAGTGTTTTTGACCAGTCGTGGGTGTCCTGGTATTTACGTCTGCCTACCTCTTCAGGGAAGTAGGTTTGAACATAACTTAGATCAACGTTTAAAGGCAATAGTTATCGTCTCTATGGTCTAGCTGTCAGGTGTTGGACTTGACGTCATAAGATTCTAATTCTGTAATAAAAAAAAATGTTGCTCGGGATTGGACATGTGCTCGGTTGGCGATAGGATTGCCACCTATCACATTGTGGGTATTAGTGTCTACATCTAGTCGTTGGTGCGCTAGTTGTGCCTCTGCCTACCTGTTCAGGGATGTGGGCGTAAAGATCCGATTTGTAACTAGTTATCTCTTACCAACAAGAGATAGCTTTGCTAACGACGACTTTAATAACGACTGCTTAATCTCAAACTAAATAAATATAAAATTAAGAAACTTGCGTAAAGTTTCATATATTTAGAAGTGCACCCTTTAATCTGTTTACAATGCTTAAGGCACCCTGAAAAGGGGGAGAGGGTGTTAGTCTGCGACAAAGTAGCTGTTACTTGAACAACCCTAATCTCTCAGCTCACTGCTTCGAAACACTGCGAGTTACCTCGTGTGCATATATTAATAACACTCTCTTTATTCGAAAATACTAACTTACCAGCTTTTTACCAGCTTGTAGAGAGTCTACAAAAACAGAGGTGTTATAAGTTTGACGTATCTCTGTGTATGCGTGTGTGTTTGTAAACGTCTTTGGTATCATAACTCTTAAACGAATGGATTGATTTCGATGTGAATTTCTTTGTTTTGAATAAATGGAAATTATGGTTCTTAGCTACAATTATATAGGTATGTATTTTATGACGGCAGTTTAAAAAGTACTAGTTAAAAACTAATCGAACTAAAATATAATAACAAAATAAAACAGTTTTAAAAATTGTAATTGTTGTTTAATTTGTAAAGATTGGTAAACAAGAACGCGTTAGTCCACCAGTGGCAGCCTCGTTGGTCGAGTGGCTAGTGTACATGTCTCATCGACCAACCGCGAGGCTCGGGTTCTTTTCCCGACAGGGGCAGGCATTTGTGTAATTAACATTAAGATGTCTGCAATTTCCGGGTCTGTGGTATACTAAATATATTCTGGTATCTATTTAAGTATTTACTTGTATTAGAATAATTGACTAATACCCATAACACAAGCATATAATTTGCTTACTTTGGGATTAGATTCAATTAGTGTGACTTGTCCAGAGATATTTATTTATTATTATAAATCGAGGTATGTCTTAACTCAAAAATAGTTTTCAGTATTGCATATTAAATAGTTAAAGTTTTCGATATGTTGCAACACAAGTATTTTCTGATGTCAGGAAAAAAAAAAGTTTATATATATGTGGTCGAATCCCATATTTTTTATGTATATAAATCGATTTTTCCATCACTTGTTAAAAAATTTCAAAACTTATTTGTAAAAGAATACTCTTAGGCTCCCAGGAAATTGAGAAAAATACATTTTTTTTGTATTCTTTAAAAGGTTTATAGTTAGAAGCATAGAAGTAAGTCGGTTTTTTGTAGTTTTATTACTCCTGAATGTTTTTTTTATACAAATAACCAGACGGGTGCGGATGGTTAGAAATACATGACGGCAGGAGACACCAAAGGTGGTAATGGTGCGTTGCCAACCAACGTTGAGATCGGGATATTAGGCCTCGAGCAAGAGTTCGGAATAAGTCAACGATATTGTTTGACAACATTACAACTTTTGGCATGATTTTGACATCTATGTACGACTTCCATTTTTTTACCACCGCGAAATTAGACTGGTTATTTCAAATCTCATAAAAAAAGTATCTTCACGCCCATATCCCCGAATCGGTAGGCAGAGGTACAACCAAGGCACCTACGACTAGCCGAAGACACTGAGTCCCACAATGTGATAGGTGGCAAGCCTATCGCCAACCGGGCACATTTCCAATCCCAACCAACAGTTTTTTTAATAGAAAATTGGAAATCTCACAAAAGGACATGAAATACGGTTTTTCTTATTTTGCAAAGTGAGGTTTAATAAAGTTGATTAATTTTGGTTGAAAGCAGCCATCGCTGCACTTCTATTCATAAACGGTCTATGAATGTGAATGTATTTTGTAATAGAATCGACAATTTCAATTCAGTGCCTGTACGTACTGGAATATTCTGGTTATTTTTTCATCTGAATTTCGCAATTCTTCCATAATGTAGTTTTAGTTCAGCATATTCAGGTAGGCTTGTAAATGTTAGAGGTTTCTACTTCAATACTAAAAGCGTTAGTTTCGGTTGTATGGTAAAACAAATAGTTAGCAATAGGTTCAAATCCTGTCCTATTTTATGACACTAGGAGGCAAACAAGCAGATGGATTTCGTGTTAGTAAAAAATACACGCCGCCTAGATACACCAAAAATGGTGCGTTGAAAACCTGAAGCCGGGATGTGAGGCCGCCAGCAAACGTCAGTTTACCTTACCTATCCTCCTAATCGGAACACGTCAACAGCAAGCACTGACATTGTGGTGGCAGGAATAGGTAAGGCAATAGTACCATTCTAGGTACCTACCTCTAGTCACCTCTACCACCTAGTCAGATGTCAAGGTACATGTGACGGTGCTATGGAAGGCAGATGTTGAAATCTATCTTTTCTTCTTATATCTTTTTATCTGTTGACCTGATCGATAATGGGGTGTTACATAAACATAAATATATGCTACTACTACTACTACTAGTAGCAGGATGTTGATAAAACCCATTTCAAACAAATTGAATTTGATTCTGTGGTCGCCTCTGTGGTCGCCTCTGTGGTCTAGCGGTTCAGTTGACGGACTTGTAAAGCATCCGCTGTATATCTGTCTGTCTTCAGGCTGTACCTCATAAACCATGATAGCTAGCAAGCTGAAATTTTCACAAATAATACATTTCCGTTGTCGCTATAGCAACAAATACTAAACATTTAAAAAAAATATTAACGGCTCCTCAAACAATAAACGTGTATTTTTCATATTTTTTTGTTCAGTATTAAAAAAGGTAACAGGTAGACGCTTCAAATTTTCACAAGTTATTTACTTGTATATTACCTAACAAAATAAAGAATTAGATAAATAAATGAATAAATATCTCTGGACAAGTTACACAAATTGAATATAACCCCAAAGTAATTAAATTATATGCTTGTGTTATTGGTGTTTGTCAACGATTCTAATACATAGAAATACTTAAATAGATACAAGAATAAATTTAATAAACACCCAGACCCGGAAATGCAGACATTTAAATGTTCATCACTCAAATGCCTGCCCCCGTCGGGAATCGAACCCGAGCCTCGCGATTGGTCGGCGTAATTAGGCGTGAACGCTAGCCTGTCGACCAACGAGGCGGTCGTTAATAAATTGGATATTAAAGTGTAGCTTTAATACATCAAAAAGGTAGAAGCTTGAATAATTGTAAGTAAACATTTAGAAATATAATAACTTTAAAAATAAATACCGCGCTATCATCGTCATGCCGCCAGGATGTGTATCGAAAACCTACATAAAACTTTCTAATTTACTACTTGATGAGGGTACGGAACCTTTAGTGCGCGATTCCGACTCGCACTTGGCCGGTTTTTTTAAACATACATTTAATTCGATAACAAATAACTTTTAACAGCCTTAAAGGTTACCTTAAAGTGTTCCTATTGCATTTTAGATTAGATCCTGAAGTTTGTTAAAAATTGCGAAAAACACTGTTTTTTGTCAACTTAGATAATATATAAAGTCAGTATTTTGCAGTATTATAGCGCTTAAATAGTTTGAAACTAACTATCCTTTATTTCAATAAAAATAACTATCAAGTAAATAAGCAACTCCAAAGTTTCCCTATTCCATCACAGCAAATTAGATCCTAAAGTTTACTGAAAATCCCAAATAACGACAGTTTATGGACGTATTAAGTTTCAAGCGGACCAAAATTGCTATCTTGGCAATGTCATATACACTTGGACACAACTAGTTAAACTTGAGCTAAATGGACATCGAAAGCTTAATTTCTCTCAGAACTCCTCATGTAAGACCCCTTTAGAAACAAATTTATTGCAAACTAGTTGTTTCCCGTGGCAACACCGGCGTGTTAACTTTATACAACTTTTTGTTGGAACCCATTGAAATATTGAGATGAAAGAACTTATTTAAAAGCAACCTGCTACGTGTGCTACCAAATGTTTGTGAATATTTGAAAGTTTGTCTATATCTTGTCAGTATCACTACATAGTATAAAAGAAAGTCGTTTCCACTGTCCTTATGTCTCTTTGTATGTTTAAATCTTTATAACTACGGAACGAATTTTAATGCAGGATTTTTAATAGATAAAGTGATTGAAGAGGAAGGTTTATATGTATATTTTATACCCATACGAAGCCGGGGCGAGCCACTAGTTATATTTTAAAATGAATCCTCATTTCGCTTGGTCATCACGCTTGAACGGATGGACCAATTTTCTAACTATTTTTTATTTTATCGGTTATTGTCTGGAGAAAGGTCCAGAAAAACCGGAAAATCACATGGAAAGTGGAAAAAATTACACTTCACATTTGTCCATGCAAAACTGTTAGTAGCTGTTAGGTTTAAAGGACGCAAAATTCGACGGATCAGATAGTTTTTTATAAAGAAATGAAAGCCTATTTCTGACGGTCATCGCATATCACATATGCATCAACTTTTATATGAAGGTTTCCATCAAAGTTCATATGAAGAGATAAACTTGGAAAATAGAAAAAAAAACAGTTTTTTTGCATACAAACTCTTAATAGCTTAATGACGAACTGTACGAAGTCTGCCAGGTCGGCTAGTATATAAAAAAAATATCCCCATTTCCCTTGCACATCGCATCCCGAATGAATATGTGAACTAATTTTGCTAATCCTTTTTTTTATTTTGCTAGCTATTATCATGAAAAGGTTCTTATGAAGCGAAAAACCAAAAAAAAATGGTAGGAAAATGGGAAAAACAGCACTTTTTTTCATTCAAACTGCTAGTAGTTGTTAATGTGAATATTTACTTAAACCGTTTAGTTTTAGCAATTTGCAGTGCTTGGGACAAATTTTCACATTTTTTTGAATAAAATATCACCTTAGACTGAATTTGAATCTGTACCCTTTCGTTTTTCCATGTCGAATTCTGACACTATTGGACTAGAGTTACTGACGACTCAAATCCTGTGGTCCATTTTTTCCTTATTTTTTATCGATTACGTCGATAACTATAACCCATACCTATACAAACATGGGTGAATTTTATCATTCCTTTTAGTAAAAAAAAGTATCTTCATGCCCATATCCACGAGGACGTAGGCAGAGGCACAACCAGGGCACCCACGACTAGTCGAAGGCACTAAGTCCCACAATGTGATAGGTGGTAAGCCTATCGCCAACCGGGCACATATCCAATCCCGAGTAACGTTTTTTTATTGGAAAATTGGAAAAACCAAATTTTCTTTTTGTTTCCCGACCCGGGATTCGAACCCGGGACCTCATGCAGTCAAGACCACACCACCACACCGCTAGACTACAGAGGCGATTTTCCTTTTTGTATTTTATGAAAATATAAGCTGTTTCGGCGAACTTCATTTCGTCCGTTCAGTTTGTATGAGAAAAATTAAAGTGTTGTTTTTCTTAGTTTCCCTATATTTACTTCCCTACTTATCCCGGTTGTAAGCTGCCTCCCCACACATTTTTAGGCTAATCGGTATGAATAAAACAACTTTCTTTTATGTATAGTTGATTTATGTTTCATAATTGTGTATTAGTCAAATTTTCGTTGTTTTTAAGATGCATTCTGCTGTTCGGGGCGGAGAAAAATTCAACAATTCAAAAACCATGAAAACTGGTCCGACAGATCTGGAGATAAGAGTGTTGTTACAAATCCTTTTTTGTTTTATATATACATAGATTTACTTGAAGTTATACTTCATCTCTAAAAATTTAATAAGCAATGATATCTTTTTATGAAAATCGTAACTATTCTTCATTGACAAAGTCGCGGGGAAGCACCAAATAAATAAATAACCACTTCACAATTTTCAACTTTTCCTGTACATGGATTAAATTTTTCTATTTTGTACAGAAACAAAGCTTCTCGGACAGGAATTGAGCCTGTACCATTTCGTCTACTACTATTACTGAGCTACTAAGGACTCAAATCCTGTAGTGCATATATTTATCTATCGATGACATCGATAGCTATATCTCGTAAATACAAGCGTAGAAGAAAGTTTATCTTTCCTGTAAGTTTTGTGAAAATCTTTATTTGAAGTTGTATTATCAAAGCAGCATCGTCAGTGGTTGTTCCTGATCAGTGGAAGTGGCATAAAATGGACAGTTAATGTTTCAATTTGCTGGCCTTTGCCTTGTTTACGTAGCAACGTTGCTTCGAACAGTGATTGTTTGCAACTCGTTATCTGTCAGTATCGTAGCTGGAAATTGTTTATTCAAGTCTCATTTTCTCTGTGCCTTTGCCACAAAAAGCTAGGATCGAGGATATTGTAATTGGTGGCAGTTGGTTCTACAAATTTTAACAACAATTTTAATTCTTTAGAGATAGCAACGTAGTTTCAATAATCAGTTATGTTTCTTTAGAATATATTAATATTTTTAGAGTTATAAGGATGTTAACTTTAAATAAGTCCTAGTTCTTAATCGACTACAAAGAAAGGAAGAGGTTCCAATTTGACAGTATATTTATAAAGTGAAAATTTTAATACATCGTCACAAAATTTTTGATCTGTGTGTCGCACGTTGCGTGACGGCGACGTCAGAGCAGCCAAGGCTAACATAGTGGCGTCTATAGTTTATAGTTATCGATCAAGTTTCACTTTTACCAAGGTTTCATAAAATCACACAATCATTTTTTATTTGTGTGTTTGTTACGCGATTACTCGGTCAATAGCCAACCGATTTTCATGGTTCTATTTTAGAAAGACAGGTCATGATAATGAAATGGTCGCATATTAGTTTTATCATGATCCGAATAGTGGTTTTTGAGTCACTCTTAATAGCGCGTAAATTTTTAACTTATCGTCGTTAAAATAAATGAGAAATGTATTATGCATTATAATGTTTAACTCAAAAATTACTAGCAGAATGTTGATAAGATTAATGTGGGATAATTTCGAAAACATTTGCTAACTTTTGAAATAAAGAATCAAATAATGGTTACGTGGTACCCAATGAAATAGTTGAAGACAGTTTTTACGGTTTTCTTGCACATTAGATAATCTATTCTCCACATCGAAAACCCAGACAACGGCTGTCTATATCGATAAAAATAACAGAAAATAAATAATAACAAGTGTATTAAAACTCCAAAAAACCGACTACATATTCAATAACATTCTATCATCATAATAGTCCGATATAGAGTCCGGTTCCTGACGGGAATCAGACATTCGAGTGATAAATATCTAGATATCTACTATCAATATTTGTCTTGCGATTACTTACCTATAAATGTTATCAAGATCCGACAAGCGATTTCTAAGTTAAACTTAAAAATGCATACTCATGCTAGTACGAGTATACCACAATGATGAGATTTTTGCACTTTTTCAGCGCTTAGATAATTATTTACCATGGTAACTGATGACGAATAACGACACAGCTCTCCAGATGGTAAGAGATCAACCTTTATCTTATAAGCACTTTAGATGTTATAGGTACGTCTGTGTACAGTACTACTATTTAAATTATGCGTTTTGGCTTTACGATTTTTCCTCATTTTACACTTTATACTTTTATTTTTGAATTGGCTAACCTAATCCAAATTTAAGCGAAATTATTAATAATGTGTAATAACAACTCTATATAGATATCTTTAAAATACATTCGGATTTCCGAAGCTTGACGAATGTAGCCAAAGCGCATAATTTAAATAGTACTTCTGTATAGTATTACAGTACCATTAAACCAAAGTCGTTTATGCGAAGCAGCTAGAAAAAACAAAAAAGGCAAATAAATGTTCTAAATTGAACGCGTTGTCGTGTTAAATAACATTTGTAACATTTCCCTTTTAAGATCAAGATGACAAAACCCTTTTAAACTCGCTGCTGGACTGCTATCACGAACATTTTAGTTTTCGAATAAATTCGAAACATGCGTCTATAAAACATGAGTTTTTTAATCTCAATCTACATACAACTACTACTAGACAAAAACGTAGCGCCTTCTAAGTAGATTGATCTTCTAAAGTTAGAAAAATAAATATATCATCATCATCATCATAATCATCATCAGCCGTAGGACGTTCACTACTGGACATAGGCCTCCCCCAAAGAGCGCCACGAGTCACGGTCACCAGCCGCTTGTATCCTGCAACTCCCCGTGACTTTGACCAGATCATCAGTCCGCCGAGTGGCAGGTCGTCCAACACTAAGTTCTTCGGTGCGGGACCACCACTCGAGAACCTTTCTTCCCCAGCGGTTGTCGGTTCTGCGAGCAATGTGGCCTGCCCATTGCCACTTCAGGTTGCTGACATTCTGGACTATGTCAGTTACTCTTGTTCTCTAGCGGCTCACCAAATTACGGATCATATCACGCAGAAACACCGAGCATCCATAGTACGCTGAGTGACTCTAAGCTTATTTAAGAGGTCCACGTTTAACGTTTGAGGCCAAGTCTCAGCTCCATATGTCATCACTGGTAACACACACTGGTCGAAGACTTTCGACTTTAGGCTCTGCGGTAATTTCGACTAGAAGATACCCTTTAACTTCCCGAACGCTGCCCATCCGAGTTCGTCAGCTGGTTGCCTAAGTTTGTCCCGAGATTCCCCTGCTTTGCCGTTACCGAGTCCGCTACCGTAGACTTGGTTGAGCGGAGCCGCCGGAGACTGGGGGCCAATATTTTTTGAGTTGGTCATTTGGGGTGCCGTAATCCCCACGCTTGGCAGGCGGATTGGGGATCAACAATAGGGTGGAAGTTTTCAGAAGGACGCTGCTGCCCCTTCTGCGTCAGCAATTTACTTCCACCCGCCTTGGAACGGTTTTACCGCCGTTCGTCGGTTGACGGATTGCGCTGGTGGTACATACCACACACAGCGGACGATGGGGTCGCGGGGTTGTAAAAGATTATTAAAATGACCTATAGATACCTCATTGAAAACAGATATTTTGCTTTCACTTAGGTGCTACGAGTATTTGCAATATGAATCTTAGGGAATTTAAAAGAATCTTGATAGCATTTCCTGTGCACGTCGCTTAGAGGTCCTAAGGATTTAATCGTGCTTTATCAACCATGAGTGAAGTGTAAATATCTTGCTTAAGTGCTTACCTGCTACCCTAGTCTCAAGAATGAGACAAGACAATGGTGAGCACTGATGTAATAACGACATTAACATGTCAGTAATTCTGACGTCTCCTTCCAGAATTCTCCTAAATTTGACTGGTAAAATTATGTAGATATCTAAACGCATAGATTATAATCCACAAACAACATTCTTGTCAAAAACATATCCGTATACCGAAGTCTACGAATCACATGTCCAAATAATTCGATCACTTACATGACTTTTCTATAATTCCCGTACTAGGACTTTAAAGCACGGTCAAGTTGCGTTAGTTTTTCCAACGCTTTAGTAACAAGAGAATGGGATTGGGGTTTAGCAAAGGGGTCGGGGATTCTGCGACGCGAAGTGTAATCTCAAGTTAGCGAGCAATTTGGTGTTTGCTCTCAGAGATGCAGCCTTAGCTATTCGATTGTCTTTTTGTAGAGAAACCCATTTCCTAAGTTGCCCGCGAGACATTTGAACGTGTTTACGAAAGTACAATGATATAAACGCAGAAAAATAAAAATAAAATGCTTCATTACTGTAATGAAGAAATGAATATATTCTGTGGACAAACTACACGAATTGATCTAACCTGAATGTGAGGGAAAATATTTTATGACTTTTTTTTATGATATTGGAAGGCAAACAAGCAGACGGATGTCCTGATGGTAAGAAATTCACGCCACCCAGAGACAACAAAGGTGATAATGGTGCGTTGCCAACCTGAGGCCGGGATGTTAGACAGCAAAAGTAAGTTTACCTGCTACCTTACCCTCAAAACCGGAACACGTCATGATGATATGGCGGCGGGAACAGGTAAAGCGGTGGTACCAATCCGGGTTATGGGTTATGTTATGGGTGTTAGTAAACGATACTACATATAAATATTTATTTACATAAAAATTTACGCCCCGATTCAAACATCGACGTTCATCATACAAATGCTTCCGTCGAATCGAACTCAAGCCTCGTGGTTGGCCGGTGGAGTTAGGCGTGTAGGCGATGGAAGAGTAATAAACGTGGAATGAGATGGGCAGGTATGCAAGGATCGCAACCATTTACTCTCGATACCAATAGTTACCCCGTAAGGGCGTGAAGATATGCACGTACGCATAAGTGCATAAATTTATGTATTCCCCTCGCCTGACAAGGTGTTTATATTATTACATCAAATAATAAATAAGCTGGCTAAGCGGCGACTTCCTCAGCGTGGAACAGTTTCATATAAACTTTGATCACCGATTTCTTTGGAGGTGTTTATTTTTAAAAACCAGCCTTTTTTAACTCGGATATAAACATGTATCATTGAAATCGGTCCCTCCGATTAGACCTAAAAGCGATACAAATAAACATAATTTCTCATTAATAATTTTAGTATGAAAAAAAAATATCTTTACACCCATATTCCGGAAAAGCTAGGCAGGGGCACAACTAGCACACCTACGACTAGTCGAAGATACTAAGTCCCACAATGTGATAGCTATTAAGTCTATCGCCAACAGGACACATATTCAATCCTGGGCAACATTATTTCTAATAGGAAATTGAAAATATATATTTTCTAGTTTCTCAAAAAGTCAATCCCGACGCCGGACAGCTAGACCACAGAGGCGATAATTGTAGTTTATATAAGTCAAAAAGCGTTCACAGATTTTTTATCAAATTTGATATGATATTAATTACAGCTAATAACGCGTAAAACTCCAACAAAAGCGACATAATTTGTTTGATCATAATGTCACGATTTCATAATTCTATTTCCTACGATAGCCAATGATTCTAAAATGGTCCCACATACATTTTATTGTCATCTTACTTGTAGTTTTTGAGTTACCTATATATTGATACGCGATACCAAAACTTTGGACCCCTTTTTACGAAAATTGTGCTAACGAAGAAGTAAGAAATTTGGCACACTTATAGTTTAAGTGTAGTAGAAGTGCAGAACGCTAATTTTTTTCAATAATAATGCTTACAAAGTACATTAGATCGATAAATAAAACATTACCCTCACTACTATGCATTTGACACACACAAACAAATATATTGATGTTGACGATAAAAGATCACAGATGGCGCACTAAAAAGTTTGGAAACAAAGTAGTTGCTTTTAAGATATAAAGATGGCGTTCTTATAAACAAAATATTATTAACATCTTACAAGTGGTTTTTGAGTTGTAAATAAAGAGTTTTCACGACTTAACGATCTTATCAATGACAAATCCGTTAAAGTAAACGACAAATTTATAAAATATTAAGTACAACCCAGAAATTGCAAGTTGAATTATGAAAAAAAAAATACTTTTTCTATGATAATGGAAGGCAAACAAGCAGACGGATTTCCTGATGGTAAGAAATTAACGCTGCCTAGAGACACCAAAGGTGGTAATGGTGCAATGCCAACCTGAGGTCAGGATATTAGGCCTCGAGCAAAAATAAGTTTACCGGCTACCTTACCCTCCGAACCGGAAAACGTCAACGGTAAGCGTTGGACATTATGGTGGCAGGAATAGCTAAGGCGGGCGAGCCGCTGCAACACTCTAGCACCTAGTAGAATGTCACGGTGTTAGTGACGTCAAGCCTATGTTTGCCTTTTACAAGCTGCCTGGCAGGAAGGCAGATGGTATATTCTGCGAAGGAGTCCGGACCAACACGAGGAAATATGGGACCACTTCGGGATCATGATCTATATTTTCAATAAAGAACTATAAAATTCGGTTGACTATTGGCCGAGTAATCCTCGTCTTTTTTTAAATCTGTAAAAATACTTATATAATAGTTCATACAAAAAATATTCAATCTTACCAATATTATAACAAAACATCTTTGTTGTTTAGTGATCGGGTATTATCGTTACTGAAGGCCCTGTTTTGATTCTTGGGTCGGGCAACTAAAATAGTCTTTAATCAATTTTATAATAAAAAAACAACGTTGCTGGGTTTCTATAAGTGTCCGGTTGGAGATAGGTTTGCCACTTTTTCACTTTGCGCTATTAAGTAGTTCCTTCAGCCAATCGTATATATGTCCTGGTAATACTTATCAAGGATACGAATATTAAGATACTGTTGTGTGTAATTTTGGCGTACGCAATAAAACAAATATACAAATTAAGTGAGTATGTTTATTACAAGTCTTAAAGAAGGGGAGCCGGCGATTCTAAATATGTAGTAATTCCAGCGCCATTGGACTTTGTCGATTAAGTAGTAGAAACGAGCGTATAAAAGCTAAAAGAATAATTACAGGCACTTGATTGCGAGCTCATCAAATATAAATAGTGTATATGCATAATGCGAGTATCTCCTCGACGACAGAAATGTGTCAATCCCACAATTTGTCGTAATGGACAATACAGAGGCTAGACGGAAAAAAATCTTACGAAATGTTGTCACGACACTTTTTGCTATTGAAAGCTATTGAAAGCTTTGCGGATTGCGCATGTTTGTTTTTTTTTATTTTTTTTTTCCTGTTTCTCTGTCTGTCTCTCTATATAAGAGAGATAGAGATAGAGATTACTAGATATTGATAGAGATTGAGAGAGAAAGAGGGGTAGGGGGAGAGAACTTCGTTCCATCCGGGTAAGGTACACCTTGACACCTCTCAACTTTTTGTATTTCTACGTAGTATTTTTAATCAATTCCTAAAAAGGAAGAGTGAACATCTTTCATACACATTTCAAATTTGACTGTATGTTTTTTTTAACTATGTTTTTGTATGTTTATCACGCGACTTTATGGTCATTAGCTAATCGATTGTGATAGCGTCTAAAAGCTAAAAGAATAATTACAGGCACTTGATCGCGAGCTCATCAAATATAGTTAGTGTATATGCATAATACGAGTATCTCCTCGGTGACAGAAATGTGTCAATCGCACAATTTGTCGTAGTGGACATAGATAAACTTTTTTTTAATGTTTTTGAAGCTCCACCTCCCGTAAGTCTTATTCATATCAACAGAAAATTTAAACATACACTTATTTGGCTCCCCTACTATTATGTATATGTATGTTGTTATATGTTACCAGGAGGTTCATTTGTAAAAAAAATAAAAAAAACGTCTGTCGGCTAAGCTAGCATTTAATCATTCAAAAAAATAATTACATGTGCACATTTACTATGTGCTTTAAAATTTGTAGCTAACAATTTTCAAACTTGTTCATTTGTTTTTACAAATTTTAAAGGAAAAAAAATCAACTCAGACTAGATTTGTACCTGCACTCTTTCATCTCAAGCCTAAAAATGTTCTAACCATTGAAGCTACTATTTTCTATTTTTTTCTTTCTTATCGCCTCTGTGGTCTAGCGGTCCGGGTGTTGGACTTGACTGCATGAGGTCCCGGGTTCGAATCCTAGGTCAGCCAACAAAAAGTAAATTGGATTTCTTCAATTTTCTAATTAAAAAAAATGTTGGTCGGGATTGGAAATGTGCCCAGTTGGCGATAGGCTTGCCACCTATCACATTGTGAGACTTAGTGTCTTCGGCTAGTCGTGGGTGCCTTGGTTGTACCTCTGCCTAATTCTTCGGGGATATGGGCGTGAAGATACTTTTTTTTCTTTCTTAAAAATTTAAATATTATAATTATTAGTATATTCACGCCCATATCTCTCAAGATTTAAGAAAAGGTGGAAAAAGGCCACCTGAAGTTAGCCGAAGACCAATTAGCAGATTAGGTCTAATGAGATGAGAGAGAGGGTGCCAAGCCTTTCGCCAACCGATCACTTATCCAATCCCGGGCTACGTTACTTTTATTAGAAAATTGAAAATACATATTTTCAAATTTTTTTAGTGGCCCGACCCGGGGATCAAACCCAGGACATCAAGATGTCAAGTCCAACGCCGACGCCGAGGCGATGCTAAAAAAATTGTAGTAATATATCCCAAGCACAGGGGTATCGGTAAAATTAAAACATTTCTTTAGTTGCTAGGAGCAACAGAAACTTTAATAGATATTTTAATACCAGAACGATCATTACAAGCGGAAACAGGAAGTATATACACACACATAGTTAACATATGACGTCACAACATCTGAGAATGAGTTGATTGAAACCACCGAAAAGCCACACCGACCTCAAACAAAGCCCCAAACACGCTTGATGTTACGAATATTATTAATATACGTATATGTAAATTTGAGCAAGTTTAGTTCCATCTTGAAATAATTTTTAGATATTATGTTGGCTAAGTATGTAAATGCCTAATTCTTAAAATGACCATCTGTTTAGAAAATGAGTGATTCGCTAAATGCCTATTTCTGAAAAGAACTATTTCTTAAAAGGCCTAATTCTCAAAAAGACCTATTCTTTAAAGGAATAACTCTTAAAAAGACTAATTCTTCAAAGGACCAATTCTGGAAAGGTCTTATTTCATCCCAGTTGAGTAAGATTTTTGGCTGTCGATTTCCTGGTTGGTAACAACTTACCTACTTAGTTTTTTTTGTTGCCTCCTGCTAGTACGCCTGTAAGCCAGTAAAAAGCGAATAGGTTAATAATAAATACCTATAAGTTAATATTTTGTATGGTATTGTATAGCAAATAATTAAAAATAAGATAAGGCTTTGAACAGGCAAAACTTGCCTTGAAAATACCCTGCCTTAAAAATAACCTACCTATCGAGAAATAAACTCCGATGTGATTTTTGAATTGAAAACTTCTTTAGCGGCGTTACTCACTTTTTTGGAATGGGTAAAAACTTCTATACTCGCGTCAGGACACGTGACCTGAAATTTCGTAAGACGGAAATACGTAAGATGGCGCAGGGTGCTTGCTCTAATGTTCGTGCTGTCATATTTGTGTAGGAAAGCGCAATAAATGAACATTGTATTCTACCATATAAATGATAGTACTTTCATATTGATAATTAAAGCAATCCATATCAGTCTGGTTTTCGTGCAGGGCACAGTACCACTAGTGCCCTTTTAAAAGTTACAGAGGAGGAGGAGTCCAAGTTAACGGTTTTAGTTTTAATTGACTTTTCAAATGCGATTAATACCGTTAACCATGACATCTTAATGGTGATTCTTGCATAACTTGGCCTCTCTTCAACTGTACAAGAATGGTTTTATTCATATGTAACAGGTCGACAGCAAGCACATGACACATTGTCTGATTGGTGTAATTTATTGGCAGGT
>NJDC01007449.1:47221-60787 GCA_002245475.1 Calephelis virginiensis
CCTCCCGCCGAACCCCCCGCTCCCCCACCACAGGACCCCCCCAGCGAGCACGCCGCTGAGAGATGATTCCACCCCCCTAAACAAATTACTTACCTAGTTTAATTAATTTCTTACCCTTTGTACATGGCGAAACTACGCGCAACTTGTGCCGATATACGTATATATTATACAAAATCGCTAAATACAAATTCTTCATTATTAGGTAATTATACGCTTATTTTATTTACTTTACCCTCGAGATTACGTTCAGAAAGACAAACGCGCTGTGTTTTAACAAAAAGACAGAAAGTTTCTCATTTTAGTGAGTAGCCATGTTCCAATCCGAAGGTATATTTAAGAATTATACCAATAGTTAAACCAATAGTTAGTGCACTGAGAAAAAAAAATGACTGGTACAAATATGTTACAAAATCGTTTAGGCGTTCCAACATATTCTTCCAGCTTGTGGTGTGCAAATATTTTAATTTGTCTTAATCAAATTAGTTATGTTAATTATTTACTTACTATTTACACAATATTTTGAATTAAATACGTAAATATTTATGATTACAAACAATTTTAAGAATGTAAATAAATGTATCCCTAGCTACCGTAAACTACCACCATTTCCAAACCTAACCAGACAGGAGAAGAAACAGCAAAACAAACTCCCCGGCTACCAGGACTATAACCAATCTGCCTTCTCTTACCACCATTTCCAAATCTAGCCAGGCAGGAGAAGAAACGGCGAAACAGGTCATCGAGGAGTTCGACAACCAACTATATCAGAAATACTTGTCTGCAAGAAAATCTTTGACACTATAAATTATTTTTATTTTAGCTCAATTGGTTAGAGCATTCGTCGGCTTGAGACGAAAGGTTACAGGTTCAAATCCTGTCTGGGGCGAAATTTTTTCTTTCTTTAAAATTCATAGAAATCTATCCCAAGCACAGGGCAAGCTAAAATAAAAATACGTTGCGAGAAACGAAAGTTATGGCCATTCTAAAATGTGAATTTCATCTGTAATGATGAACTCATTTGGTGGGTACTCAGAATTGTGTATCTATAGGACATAACTACGCGCGTTAACGGGTTAAAAAGGAATAAAAAATTTCGCCACGCGACTTGAATCCTCAGTAGCTCAATTGGTTAGAGCATTCGTCGGCTTGAGACGAAAGGTTACCGGTTCAAATCCTGTCTGTGGCGAAATTTTTTCTTTCTTTAAAATGTATAGAAAACTATAAATTATGTTTTCTCTAAAAGTTTGTTAAATGGTTTGAATACTTAGAAAAGGCAAATAACATTCAGAAAAGAGTGATGCCGCGGGAAACAACTAGTTTGCAATGAATTGTGTTTCTAAAGGGATCTTATATGAGGAGTTCAAGAGAAATTAAGCTTTGGATGTCCATTTAGCTCAAGTTTAACTAGTTGTGTCCAAGTGTATATGACATTGCCAAGTTAGCAATTTTGGTCCGCTTGAAACTTAATACGGCCATAAACTGTCGTTATTTGGGATTTTCAACAAACTTTGGGATCTAATTTGCTGTGATGGAATAGGGAAACTTTGGAGTTGCTTATTTACTTGAAAGTTATTTTTTATTGAAGTAAAGGATTCTGAATTTAAAACTATTTAAGCGCTGTAAAACTGAAAAATATCGACTTTATTAATAATGTCATCTGAGTTTAAAAAAATATACCTGTTTTTCTCAATTTTAACAAACTTAGGGATGTAATTTGATATAATAGAATAGGAAAACTTTAGCATATAACTTTAATATTTAATTAAGACCCAACATGATTAATGGAAAATATATGTTATGTTTGCCATTAATGGCAACGACACAATCATCCGAAAAAATTGTAATACGTAGTTTGTACAACCAATCGTCATTAATCGTCTTATAAAAAAATAAATACTAAAGTACTCCCAGGTTTAGGTTGTCATTATAGTCTTCATTACAGTCTCGTTTCATCTAAATTTAGTAATAAGGATAGTAATGAACATAAATAGTTCAACTTACGGTTTGGTTGTAAATGATTCCCCTTTCCGTCTACATATTGACAAATTCGCCAACTATCCAACTATTTGTTTAAGGCTACAACCGAGACTAACTCTCTCAGCTTTGACGCAGAAATCGTCACCATTTATAAACATACCTGAATATGCACGCTGTGAGAATTCCGAAATTCCGGACGAAAAAAAAACAAGCATATTCCACTGCATAAACGAATTAGAATTGTCAATGTTATTGTTATTGACACACTCATCCGAAAAAAAAGAATAAATAAATACGCGGTTTGTACAGTAAACATTTTTCTACCTTATCCATTTTCAATTAAAATAATTGTAAAAGAGACTACACTCGCCGTGGACGTTTAAGTAGTTAACGTCATTTAACTTATTCGTCTTATTAATAAACATAGACTAAATAATTTTCAGATTTAAGTTAACATTACAAAAAAAATGTATCTTCACGCCCATATCCCCGAAGAGGTAGGCAGAGGTACAACCAAGGCACCCACGACTAGCCGAATTTCGAAGTTCCACAATGTGATAGGTGGCAAGCCTATCGTAGGAAAAATCATTAACCGTAGATGAGTAAAAAAGATGGGTAAGTTTAACTAAAATCAATTAACTGTATTAGACCTTACATTGAATAAAAAAAACAAAGTTTACAAATTCTAAAAGAAATTCTTTTTTTTTTGTAGGATTGGAAGAGTGAAGTATAGATAATAGTTTTCGGGTCTAAGTGTTCATTAAAAATATTCTGTTTTAATATATTCAAGTATTTTTTTATGATATTGGAAGGCAAACAAGCAGATGGATTTCCTGATGGTAGGAAATTTCTTCAATCCAAAGGTTCTTCTTTCCAAAGGTTTTATGTAGGTACTAAAATCGTTGTATAACAACCTTAACACACCTTATTTTGGGGTTAGATGCAATTTGTGTAACTAGTCCAGGGATATTTATTCATTTCTAATGTTTTTTACCACAAAACAGATTGGATTTCGTAAAGGAAAGACAAAATCACAATCGGTTCATTAGGTGCCAAGTTATCTTTGCTTGAAGATAAATCTAAAATTAAAAATTTTAAATCAATTCGACAAAACCTGTTCATAATAAACCTGTTCAATCACGTTATTTAAAAAAATGCTCCATTCCTTTAAAGATTATGATGCCACAGACAAATGCACATAGACACACAAACAGACAGACACAGAGAGAGGGTGGGGTGTCACCTCTCTTTTTCCATCGAGGGTTAAACAAAAGTGAATTTTTGGAGTGAAACTTCATTAGAATCGTTGTGATTTCAAACCGGATGCAACGGAAAAACGACTTTCTATTTACTTTATTTAGAGATGTAATGATTGTTTGTTGCATGTTTCTTTCTATTTCTCTTATAGAGAGAGAGAGAGAGAGAGAGAGAGAGAGAGAGAGAGAGAGAGAGAGAGAGAGAGAGAGAGAGAGAGAGAGAGAGAGACAGAGATAGAGAGAGATAGAGATTGATAGACACTGATAGAGATTGATAGACACCGATAGAACTTGCCATACATTGATAGAGATTGATAGAAATTCATAAAAATTGATAGATTGATAGACATTGATAGACACTGATAGACATTGATATATAGATAGACACTGATAGACATTGATCGACACTGATGAGATTGATTGATAGACACTGAAAGAGATTAATATACATTAATAGAGATTCATAAACGTTAATAGATTGATAGATATTGATAGACACTGATAGACATTGATCGACATTGATAGAGATTGATAGACAGATAGACACTGATAGACATTGATCGACACTGATGAGATTGATTGATAGACACTGAAAGAGATTAATATACATTGATAGAGATCCATAAACATTAATAGATTGATAGATATTGATAGACACTGATAGACATTGATCAACATTGATAGAGATTGATATACATTGATAGATTGATAGATATTGATGTTTATCAAACTGTCACACTGAGACTGACTGAGAGAGAGAGTTTCAACACAGACTACTAAGAGAACTACACGTTCTTCTTATTGTGTGGATGCGATTCCGACCCGGTGGTAGTTTAAAAAAATGTCAACGCGCACAAGTACCACTTATGAGGTCGATGTGAATAAAATTTATATAGGGGTTGGCGATAAAAGGGTGAAAATTTAAAATTGTACGTTACTTTATATGCTGTATCATAAAAAATAAAAACAAAAAATGTTGTCTGAAAATTACAAAAAAAATAGGGGTGGACCACCCTTAACATTTAAGGGGATGAAAAATAGATGTTGGCTGATTCTCAGACCTACTCAATATGCTCACAAAATTTCGTGAGGATCGGTCAAGCCGTTTCAAGTTCGAACCCCGTGACACGAGAATTTTATACATCAGATGATTCTGAATACTTAAAAAATAAACAATAAACGTAAAACGTAAAAAATATTAGTCTGTTAAATTTGTCAAAAACTTCTCAACCCCGACCCTACAGTCAAATATAAAATTCAGACCGTTAACACCCGACTTGATAAGTAGAAGGATATCAAAGAAAACAAGAAATTTATTTGTCAAAGTAATCTTTTTGTGGGAAAATCTCAGATAATCGTTAATACATCGCCTTAAGCGAGCTTGTATAGATTGGGGTATCGTCGTAAATAACTTCCCAACTGTTTTTATGGAGGAGAAAATTACTCTTTTCATTGACTGATCTTTAACACCGGAAACATTTTTATTTACATCTATGCCGAGTAATAGATTCGTAAATTTTATTACTCTAGAATTATTATTTTACTATATATATAAGGATCACGTACAAAAGTACAATTTAAATTATGCACTTCGGCTATATTCGTTAAGCTTGAATTTAGATTTGGTCAGCCAATTTAAAAATAAGTATAAAGTGAAAAAAGAGAATAGCGCATAATTTAAATAGTAGTACTATACATAATGGCAAAATAAAAATGGCTCTAAATAAACATAGGTTATGCTAGTTGTAATCGATAATAAAACAAAACAAATAAATAAATATTTCTGTTTACTATATAACATAAATTAACCCTGACCATACACTAAGCAAATTATATGATTTTGTTATAGGTGTTACCTAACTGTACTAATACATAGAAATACTTATATAGATACCAGAATAAAATTAATTAACTTTCAGACCAACAAATACAGTCATTTAAATGTCAACAAATGTCTGTTCCTTTGGGAAACGAACCCGCGCCTTACAGTTAGTAAGTACATTTCGGCCAATTAAGCGGTCAAACTGAAATAATGATCGCATTTGATCACCTTTGTCGTCTTATTGTGCGGTGCCTTGACTAATTGAGGTCCTGTTTTCGATTTGGGCAACTGATTTTTTTAAAATTTTCTAATAAAAATAACGTTACCCGGGATTGGATATAATATATTTCGTCTCTTTCAAACTGCTAGGCATATTCTACATAGAGGACGCTGATTAACATGGGAAAATATCAAAATTTCTATACAAATAAAATATGTCATTGAGTTTCTTTCACCCGATCTTTTCAGTGTGGTCGTTTTATAATAATGTCTATGCGCAAAAGTACCACTTGGGAAAAAATGTGTATAAATTAAGTAGTCCGGAAGTATCTCTTGTAAGGTCTATATGAATAAAGTATTCTGATTCTGTTTTTAATTTAGTAATTCGTCCATTTCTCTATACTTTCAATTTTACTATTAGATGGAAGGAATTTCTTAATGCAAAATAAGAAATAATATTGGAACTTTTACCCCATGAATCATAAAAGTGACACTTCTGTGCGTCATCATTTATTAAAATACTACGGGATCGGAATCAAGGGTACATATAAGGAAGATCCGGGGAAAGAATTTCGGCAGGCTAGATTTTTAATTTTTTTTATACAAGAGGAGGCAAACGAGCAAGTGTATCACAGACGCAACGCCAGGTGTATCACAGATGCGTTGTTTTTAATTTTTTTTATACAAGAGGAGGCAAACTAGCAAGTGGGTCACCTGATGGAAAGTGATCACCGCCGCCCACGGACATCCGTAACGCCAGGAGTATCACAGATGCGTTGCCGACCTTTAAGGAATGAGTACGCTTTTTTCTTGAAGGTCCCTAAGTCATAATTTCTTGGAAATACCGCCCTCTGTACCTGATTTCATAAAGGTGTTATGCGAAATAAGCAATATCTTCGGAATCGCACAGTTGTAGCATCAAGATGATAATGGGCATGATACTTTAAACGCGGTCGCGAAGTCCGAAGGTGGAAACCAACGGCTCGAATTAAACCAAACAACTCCTCAGAACATTCCCCATGATAGATGCGGTAGAAAACATTGAATGACCCAACATCTCTACGCAGCGCCAAGGAATCAAGCCGATCGGTAATTGCCCGGTCATTGACAATTCGAATTGCTCTACGTTGAATGCGGTCAAACGGAAGGAGCTGGTATTAATCTTATTATTATATATTACAAGAACTTGTACGTTACAGTCTGATTTTACATAAGTAACTTATAAATGATTACAAGTAACGTTAATGGTATTAGGTATTTAACATAATTTAATGGCCATTTAAAACAAAATGTTAATAATGCATTATTAATGCATCCCAAGCCTTGTCTTTGTTTAATAAAAAGAGATGCAGCCTAAATTCAGCGCTGTAGAACTTAAAAAAAATGTTCTTATTTTGAATAAAATAAATAAATATCTCTGGACATGTTTCACAAATTGAATCTAACCCCAAGGTAAGCAAATTATTTGCTTCTGTTAATGATATTAGTCCACGATACAAATACACAGAAATACTTAAATAGATACCAGAATAAATTTAATAAACATCCAGATCTGGAAAAACAGACATCTTAATGTCCATCACACAAATGGCTACCCCCGTTGGGAATCTAACCCGAGCCTCGCGGTTAGTCGGTGTAGTTAGCCGTATACGCTAGCCACACGACCATCAAATTTTATCAAGATCCGACGATCCGATATTTGAGACAAGATTTGCACTTAATGATGCAAATATTTGGAAGTACCTCAGTAGGTACAACCCACAACCCGCTATCTGTATCAAATTTTAAGGGATCCCCTGGAAATATAAATCCATATTTAAAAAAAAACATTCAAATTATATATTTTCATAATTAAGGATAGCGCCCACTATTGACGGGGCGGAGCGTGTTTGGTCGGGGTACATAGCACACTGAGGCAGGCCGGGCTGCATCGCATCCGTGGATTTCTGAACTCAGCGTCAAAGAGTAGCGTCAAAATCATCAAGTATGGAAAGTGGCGCCACCAGTAGTTGTCATACTTGAGCGTTCAAATGTCGTTAGTGCTCTATTCATTGTATTAATATCCTGATCTTTGGTGACTATAGGCAACATCAGGGAATGGATTCGGGTTGCCGAGCGGAAATCCAAAGCGAAAAAATCTACGCCTATGCGGCCCGGCACAGTGGGAGTTGCTCCATACAAAATAAATGAAAGCGATCTAGGCAAATTATTGTGCGACCCATCCCGGCCCGTCCAAATGAGCCCTATTCTTTAACCTTTATATCCGTCCGAATCCTTCAAAAGTAAGAAATGACTTTGCATCCAGCATCCTTAAGCCTCGCAATAATAAAGCAAATACAAGTCTACTGCAAAAAGAAAGTTGATGCAGTTATCTAGCTCGCGAAATATGAAACTTACGCTCAAAATAATCTACCTTTAATTTTGTTTACAACAAAGCATCAAAAGTTCATCTTTGTTCCTGCATTCTGATTAGAATGCTATAAAATAGTATTCAGAAAAGGTTTTTCCATGTTCAAACACAGAAACTTACAGCAAACAAAGATTAAAATGAGATGAATGAAGCTTCCGGAACATGCGGGCCTCATTTCTATCCGACAATGTTCGAGCTAATATTTATTCTTCTGAACCAATCACAATCAATCCTAGCTTGGCTTGATATAGCGCAGTAATTTCCCAATCATGTGTCTGCCAGAGTCGAATTTTTAAGGTTTTGTAGTTTTTCACATTTTGCAAAAGCCGCTAATAGGTATATAAACACATTTAGAAAATTACGACTTAACATTTTTTGAATTGAAAACTTGTTTAGCGGCACTGTGCACTTTTTTGGAATGGGTAAAAACTCCTAAACTCGTGTCAGGACACGTGACCTGATCGAAAATTCGTAAGACGGCGCAGGGCGCTTGCGCGAATAATCGTGTTGTCATGTTTGTGTACGATAGAGCAATAAATGAATATTGTATTCTGCTTCATACTGATAATTAAAGCAATTCGCGAAAAAATATTCCATAACCATTCTAAAATAACAAAATGCCCAACGTTAATATTCAAGTTTTCTCTTCTGCCGGCACTCCCGGAGTGCAATCCGTCGGTTTTTTTAGTTTCTCAAATTATCATTCTTAGTTTTTATATTAAAAGCAATAAATGTTTACAAAATAAGTACATGTTATAACCAATTTTACTTCTATTTGCAATATTACCACTGCACTGGTGGTAAAATGCTGTGCAGCACCTAGCAATAGTGACTCCCTCATGTTCCGGTCCTGACTGAGAGTTGCACAATAGACCTAACATCCCGGCAACAGGACAGCAATTATTTTTGGATTGGTCTTGACTGTCTCTTACCATCAGGAGGAACGTATTTTTTCACTCTGACCACTCACATAAAAAACATACATATCTTTACGCTAAGTCTCTTACGGGGTGGTCTGAGAGTACTGAGTACCTAATCGCACGAACCTGGCACACCTGCCCTGGCTTCCTCCACATTCATTATCCTTTTCATACAAATACGCCTGATTTGGAGACACTTGACACCACCCTCGGATAACATCCAAACGATTTAATCGTGGAATGTCAACATAAAATAGTTTACTATAATAATTCCTGTTCTATTTTTGAAACAGTTACAAAAGTTAGATTATGATTATATTTTTTATTTTTTTAAGTCTTAACGCGTCAGGACAGATGTCCTATACAGCCAACTGTATTACCTAACTGCTGCAATAGTTCTCACTCTGTAAATACTGTATTATAAAAATGACAAAATACTAATGGCGAAAACTAACAACGAGTTGTATATCAGAAAAGTAGATATATAAAGTATAAATGTCTACAAAAAACTAAACGTGTTATTACCCGACAATAAATGCGTGTTTATATGCCTCTATAAAACGCTACGATACAGTTTTATTAAACTCGGGGGAATTTGTAAATACGGCCCTGGTGTCCATGTTGAAACTCAAAGATAATTTGGAAAACGCGGACTCATTTACATCTCAATCCAGTTCGATATGAAGTTATTATTAAGTTTAATAATTTCATCATCCAACTTCTATACATGGCTTGTGATAAAAAAAAATTTGTCGAAAATTTTTATTTTCTTAAAAAATAGTCTCTTTACGCACATACCCCATAAAAAGGTAGGTAGATGCACAACTAGGGCACCAACGACTAGCCGAAGACACTAAGACCCACAACGTGACAGGTGGCAAGCCTTTCTCCAACCGTGGTTATACCCAATCCCGGACAACGTACATTGTATTCATCACGCCCATATCCCTGAAGAGGTAGGTGGAATCACAAAAAGGGCACCCACGACTAGCTGAAGGCACTAAGTTCCACTATGTGATTGGTGGCAAGCCTATCGCCAACCGGGCACATATTATCCAATCCTGAGCAACTTTACTTTATTAGAAAATAGGAAAAAAACAAATTTTTTTTTTGTTGACCGACCCGGGATTCGAACCCGGGTCCTCAAGCAGTCAAGTCCAACACCTGGTGGTTTTTAAAGGTCTCAACGCTTAAAAACCACCAGGTTTTTTTTTTTTCATTTCATTTTCTTAAAAGAAATGTATGCGTGAGCACATACCCCAGAAGAGACATGCAAAGGCACAACTAGGGCACCCACGACTAGCCGAAGACACTAAGACCCACAACGTGACAGGTGGCAAGCCTTTCTCCAACCGTGCTTATACCCAATCCCGGGCAAACGTAGATTGTACTTAAAAATTAAAAAAAAACACATTTTTTTTTTCTACTGGGGATCGAACCAAAGATCTTATAAAGTTATTTCCACGCTAGAAAACGGAGGCGATTTATTTTCTTGATAAGATTAATTGGTTTTCTCTAAACGATATTCTTTAAAACTTGAATAAATAAATTTCTTTTCAGAGTAGTCAAAGTCATATGCTTGTCCGTTCAATAATGACGGTTGATCAGAAGCGCTCATCGCGATAGCTGGGCATCATACCAAGGCAAGCCAGCCAAATCCTGCCCCAAGCGAAAACTGACCCAAAAAAATTTACGTATAAGCGTTTGGTTGACTAGTGACAGTATCGTTCGTCACGGTTTTAAAGTAAAAATAAAAAGTATCTTCAGGCCCATATCCCCGAAGAGGTAGGCAGAGGCACAACCACCCACGACTAACCAAAGACACTAAGTCCCACAATGTGCTAGGAGGCAAGTTCGAACCCGGGACCTCATGCAGTCAAGTCCAACACCTAAAAAGCTAGACCACAGAGGCAAAAATATGTAGCCAAATGTCTATCATTAGGAATAGCAAACTTAGATAGAAAAGCTAGCTACTAAACAACCGAGGCTAGACAATCACTCAACGCCACTGCTGCTTCACGACAATTCTATACCACACGCTGCACAATAGACGACTACCAAATTAGAAGAGCTTCAATTGGAATGTTTTAGACATTAACCATTCTCCTCAGACCTTGCTCTAATAGATTAGCATTTTTTCGAAATCTAGATAACTTCTTGCAATGGAATAAATTCAACTCTGATGAAGCAATCCAAACCCACTTCAAAGATTTTGTAGATTCCCGTCCGAACAGTTTTGTCGAGGGATCGAGGAACTATCTACGAGATGGCAAAAGTGCATAGATAACAATAATTTATTTGTTGATTAACGGCCAATGTTAATAATGTATCTCAATCTAATGGATTTCAAGCAATCTAGATACCTGCGTATCCGGCGGCCTATCCCCTACCTAATTGCCATATTTATCCTGTCCATAGATATGTTATTGGCAAGCGATAACATAAAAATGGATCAAAATATCAATCTTGGACAGCAAGTTTTGGATTAAGATTGATTATTAATATTGGCCGTAAATAAACGTACTACATTAAAAAAGCAACTTTTTGTTCTTGGGACTGTTGTTGTGTTTGGATTCCAAACCGGACTGTAAAGTAAAGTAGATCACATAGGTGAATCAGAAAATCTTTGTTATACAAATATCTTAATTTTATGACCAGCTGCTTATGCTTGTAACAGCAGCCCTCGTCTTTGTCATATTAAAATTGTAACAAAGTTCCTAAACATTTACAAATTCCATTTTCTAAAAGCTTTTACTGATAGATGGATAAATTAGACGTAATGTAATATTTAAACAAAACGATCTGAATCTGAAGACGAATCCAGAGTCGAAGACGATTCCAAAATCTATTCATTTCTGTCTTTGGCCGTTAATATTTACTTAACTTTCTAACTATTTGGGCCCTATATTATAATCTGATGGTATTGCTTTATCTATAAGGCATGTTTTAACAACTAACATTAATATTATTATATCATTATTTATTATAATATTATTTATTAAGTAAACACGTTGTTATGAACACAAACTTTGTCACGGTTAGAGTGTTGAATCATTATTTAAGGATGTCAGTACTGGAGGTGAACTTCTAAGATATTCAAATCCAATAAAAACTTCAAGAGAAGTATCTCGTCCATATCTACGAAGAGGTAGGCAGAGGCACAACCAGCGCACCCAAGACTAGCCAAAGACATTAAGTTTCACAATGTGATAGATGGTAATCTCACCCACCGCTAACCAGACACATCTATTATCCTGGGATCTAAAGAAGTAAACCGGACCGCTAGATCACAAAGGTGAATCAGAAAATCTTCGTTATACAAATATCTTAATTTTATGACCAGCTGCTTATGCTTGCAACAGCAGCCCTCGTCTTTGTCATATTAAAATTGTAACAAAGTTCCTAAACACTCACAAATTCCATTTTCTAAAAGCTTTTACTGATCGATGGATAAATTTGACGTAATGTAATATTTAAACAAAATGATCTGAATCTGAAGACTGCAATAAAAAAAAAAACACTTTAATCCTCGACCAAAGCTACAAATAACATAAGTAGAACCACCTCAACCATGTCAGCTTTTAAACAAATATTCGCATTGAAATCGGTAACAACACACGGATACGTAAAATTTATACTATAATAATTAATTTATAATATAATGTATACTAGCTGACCCCGCAGACGTTGTTCTGCTTTATTTTTAATGTGATTTTAATTATAAACCTTTGGGGCGAGTCACCCTCATCACTTAGGGATATGAAAATAGATGTTGGCCGATTCTCAGACCTACTCAATATGCTCACAACATTTTATGAGAATCGGTCAAGCTATTTCTGAGAAGTTTAATCACGCACACCGTGATACGAGAATTTTATATATTAGATTTTTATCGGGAATTTAAATTTGAACTGATGAATATTCTTTTTTCTCGTAAAAATAAATTCTCGTATAAATTACGACTTACTAAGTCCTAATTTATATGTCTTTGAACAATTATATGCTGTTCTTAGATCAGTTGAAATTGTTATGATATATCCACATCAGTCATTTGACTATTTTTAGTCATAGACTTACATCTATATGATAAAAATCAATTGCTGTTCGTTAGTCTCGCTAAATTTCGAGAACAGCTGGATCTATTTAGATAAATTTGGTACTGAACTACATATGAAAGTAAAGGGAAGGTTTAAAATATAAGAAAAAAAGAAAAACTGCGAGAAAACTAAGAAAAATAACATTTTATGTTTTCCCATACAAACAGAACAGGTTTATCAAGGTGTAGCAGGGGTTGGTTAACAAAAGAAAATCGCGGGTGCGCCGCCCGTTGTACCGACGATACTCATGACTGACCACAGATATTAGAAAATATACTAGCTCATGACCTTCTGACATATATAATAATTCACTTATAACTTTGTGGGACTTAGTGTCTTTGTCTAGTCGTAGGTACACTTGTTGTACATTTGCCGACCTCTTCGGGGATACGAGCGTGAAGATGCTATTTTATTACTTTAAAAACTACTGTACATATTTAGTTTTATTGTAGTTTGTTATATAAATTGATTCTCCAACTAATGTTACCACCAGTACCTAATCAGCCGGGACAGTCCCAATTTCGATGATAACATCCTGTGTCTCGACGGCATATTAATTTTGTTTTGATTTTAAAGGTTCAGTTGCAGAAAGGTAACGAACAAAACCATTACGAATTCAGTATAGCGGTCTGTTTGTTCATCCGTACGTCACAAGCATTTTATTCTCAAACTATTAAGAATACACACTTTTGATGGTAGATCGATGTATTCTGTATTGATAGTCTGATAGATAAACATAGTTCCAAAGATGTAAACTGTGTGCTCCCCTTATTTTATAAGAATATGTTGTGAAAAATTGGTTCAAAGGATTGTGGAATCATCTCCAATCTAATATAACACGTCTCCAAAATTCTGAACTATATCT